>LBNU01033659.1:128554-157015 GCA_014162995.1 Artemisia annua
ATATATATATATATATATATATATATATATATATATTTCATGTACGTGCATGATCATAAACTGCCAATTAACCATATATACTTTTTTCATTTGGTCACACTAGATTTTCAGTATTCAAAACCAGTGGAACGGATGTATATATGAAGAATACAATAATGGATCATCAAAGAGCGACAAAAGAATTTTTTTTATGAGGAAACCATCTTCATCCATGTTAGTATTCGGGCGAACCAGAAATCAGCAAGCACAATGTGAGGCCGAAGTCTTCTTGAATCATCCTGAAAGAAAACTGTCTCGAGAACCTGATTATAGAATAGAGGGTTCGTTTTGGAATCGTAATTGCAAGATTTGGAGTATTGCTAGCGGAGAAGTGGCTGCCAAAATTATGAGAAAGAGAACAAGTACAACAGCATTGATAAGTGGCAACACTAATACTAATAGTACAATAATGTTGAGTGAAGAAGTGTTTAGCCTTGTGGTTAAGCAAGGCTTTGACCCTCAAATGATCATGGCTTTTGTTGTCATTCTCGATCGCATTTGTTTCAAGCCGTTTTTCACTCCTCTCATGTGTTCCTAATTTCTCGTATCTTTTCTTAAGGATGTGTAAATTGTTATTTTGATCATTGTTGGTCTATGTATTGCAAGTCACTTAAAATTCTGTAATTTTGTCAACCCCTCAAGACCCAAGTAATTACCATATACTTTCTTTTCTGAAGAGTCTTACCTCGATAAATATATTACACTAAAAAACAGTCGAGTAAATAGGATGTGAGTGAGTCTCATATCTCAGCCCGTTATATTTGCAAAGGAATTAGAGCTCAAACGGCACCACACTGCACTAATAGCAAATGACAATTATTTCCGGGAACTCAAATGGATTTTTTCGATATAGTGTTAATTAATTAAAAAATAAAAAAAATAAAAAAATTCCTAATTACATGTTAAATGCACCCCGTCCATCGAAACATGTATGGTCAATCAATTTTAACTATTATATTACGGTTCAAAAAAAATTATGCTCCCAGTTATAGAGTAGGGATCCAGTGAGAAGTAAATTAAAATAAAAAGTGGTGAGAAGTGACCAAAACCACGCATTTGAGGTGCAACGACTTGCATTAGATGCATTTCTATTCATATAGATGCAACATCTTGAGTTTCGAAAGTTAATTTGTGTATAGATGGTGCAAATTGATTTTCATGATTTCGGCACGTGCAGAAGAACAAAAAACAAGAGAAATCATGAAATGCATCTAATATACGTATATGCATCTGATTAAAAGCTAGAAAACACACTATGGTGCGTTATAATACATCTAAGATTATAGGGATGCATCTAATTTAGGTCGGTGCATCTCGGATTTGCGGTTATAGTTCTTCTTATTACTTTTTATTTTAAGTAATCTTCTTATTTGATCCTAACTCCTCAGTTATATTTGGTCCTGATTCCGACCCTATGGGACAGGCCAACAAAAGGCATGTCACAAAGTTTTGAAACAGTTTAAAGGTGGCAAGGTAAAAACATGTTGGTCTGGTGGGTCCTCGACCCTCGTTTATGACTCGCACCCGAATAGCCACTGCATTACTTGTTTCATCTTAGCTTTTTGTGTATTGTCATAAGTTGTCCACCCCCAACATGTATTATCAAGCATCCATATACCCACCAATCTACTTGCAAAAACAAATAAACAATCTGGCTTTGGTAGAATTTGTTCGTCGATCTTAGCCAAACCAACCACTTAGGCAAAGGGTTCATCAGAACCACAAATGAGAGTCTGCTGGGAACACAACCTATTTCGTAGTAAGGGTATGTTTCCTTTTGCGGATCAATCTACTACTAAGACCGACTCAAATTGCAGGATTCATAATGCATTTATTTAATGGTTAATGCTCTTAGTAGTGACTAAGAGCCCAAAGCTTATGATCTAGTTGTATTTGAGTAGCCAATCAACCAAGAGGTTGTGGGTTCAAGTCTCATTGAAACATTTGTGAGATGGCGTGAAATAGGTGGCATAGTTATATAAAAAATTGCCGTTCAAAAGCAAAAAAAGAGTAGCGATGAACCCTTGACATAAGGGAACACATGATCGTTCTCATTTGATGAATTCAATTGATAATTTCACACATTTCTCCCGCAGTCACACAAAAGCTCACGTTACATGTTTTTTGCCTTGTCAGCAACTTTACAACCATCTGCTGCAAACTTACTACATATCAGCAGCACAATGAAGAAACAAAGTTTATATCTCTAGTGACACATTATACATATAGTAAATCAATATTGTTAAAGTTACAGAACATATCATCCGGTTTCTGCTGCCTCAGATGCTGTTGAGGATACTGGTTCCACAACAGGTGGTATACAGTCCACTTTGTACTTAAGGGCCTGTTTCAAAGATTAGAATATCGTCATACATAGATTTTTCCACAAAAGATAATTGCAGTAAATTAGAGATCAGATCAACCGCAGTGAACGCAACATATTATATACCGCCTACGGTTCTAGGCCTCATACTTCACGAACTGTTTAGAGACTATAGTATATGTTTCGTTTCTGTTTAGGGGCCAAATTACATTAAATTATATATTAAAACCGTTTGGGCACAAAAACTGCGCTACACTGTATTTCTGTTTTAACATATAAAACAGCATTTTCTTATTGACATAACTCCAGAAACCATGATAAGCTGCTATATGTTAATTCTGTTAATACGCTAAAATTCAAACCAATAACTTGGTCCCACAAACAGAAATGAAGATAAAGAATAGTTCCTTATTGAGGTTTTTAAGAGTATTGGATACAGTACTTATACTTTTACTACAACATCTACCATATATACCTCATATGTGTTGGTGTCTCATGAGCAACGACATGTAGAATTACTTCAGTCAATTAAGAAAGATTTTAGTAGTATCTGATTAAAAAAAATTATGTTTCTATGTATTGTTTATCAAATCATGTACCCCAAAACAGATTTAGTACTAGTCTCACCTGAATTCAAAAATAAAATTTGAATCTAGGAGTATCTTTTCTCATGTCTGACTAAAAAGAGATTTAAGATATTTATCAGGCAAACATTTACAATCGCTTGATGCATTTTATATCATGTAAATAAAATATAGGATGAGGAACGTAAAAGTATTCTAGGTTTACTTTTTTACATTATTATGTTTGATTTCTATGATACAACAAATTCCAAAGATGATATTACTTTAGAGATAAGATGAGTCCAAACCATTTTCTTCCTCGGGTTTACTAATACTGAATGGAATAAAAAGGTTTAGAGGTAGCAACATGAGCAAGTTGGTAACATGTAAAAAGTAGGGGTGGCAATTTTCGGCATGACATGAAACACAACCCAAGACCGCCGCGAAATAATCGGGTTTGGGTTATGGATAAACAGGTTTGGGTCTAACACATAATAAACGGGTCAGGTTCGGGTTTGGTAGGTGTTAAACAAGTCAACTAGCAGCCCGTTTAACTCTATAAGCCTTTAAAATACTGGCTAGGCGGTGGTTGACCGCCCGACTAGCGCCTAGCACTTTTGCAACTATGATAAAAGCATATAAGAATAGAAGCATATATAAGCATAAAACGCATAAAAGCTTGCGAGCAAATATAATTATGTTCCTAGGGATGGGCCAAAATTTGTAGATATACAGCTATGAGTCCTATACTGATTAGCAGAGAAATACATATGTACACGCGAGACTATTATATCGCCTAAAAAGCCTAGAAGAAACTAGCTATGAATTTGTGTACATGTAATGCAGAGGCAAATATGTACATGTGGGGTTACTATAATCATCTCGAAAGCACAAAAGAAGCTATCTATGAATCTCTATACCAAAACGCCGGGGCATATATGTACATGCGAGGTTACTAAAAATCGCTTAGAAAGCCTAGAAGAAAAACTACATGTAACACGAAACCACCTAGACCCTTTACTCATCTATCCTAATCCTAGTTCTCCCCGTGTTCCTATCAATAGTCATGTCCTCACTCAAAAGAAGCTCTTTCAGGTCTAGCTTGAGTATATCCTCCCACCGAAGTTTCAGTCTACCCCTTATCCACATGCCGTCGACTATGAGGACTTCCACTCTCCTAACTGGCATTGTCTCTCATCTCCTATAATCTCCTCCTAACATGTCCAAACTATCTTGTTAATGATAGTCGCAACTTCAAGTTCCGCTCCAAAAATAAATTTAGGCGACTTTAAACCCGTTTGACAAGTTCAATATATCTGACCATTCCCTATATAACTATATTTTGTGATTTTAACTGTTGAAGAAAAAAGAATCGACCCATTTATAGGGTCGAAATTGTGACTTCTAAAAGAACAATTATTTCAAGTAACTTTTCAAACATCATTAACCAACCTTTTTGAAAAATGTCGAATAAGAATTGTCCCATATGAGTTTGTAGTTGCCAGCCATGAGTGTGCAGAAGTTTCCCTGAAAAAAACATTCATAACTGAGTAGAATGTAAGTTTAAATTTGTGATACAAAATGTGCAGCAAGACAATACTTACTTGGTCAGATTCACACCGCCGGTAGGGCAAGATAAGCTGTGAAAACACAACATAAAAATATAATTTACAAGAAAAATGCAATCATCATCTACCCACAAGAGAAACATAACACAATAACTCGTAGGAATTTTATTAATTTTATTTATTTTATAGTGGGTGTTGGCAGGGAGGGGACTGGTTGGGTAACATTTGATTTAGAAAGTTGTAGTGAAAATCTTATTGTTCGAATAAACTACTTGGAAGGTTTTACTTGTTAAAAGTACAATCTGGATAACTATTGACCCGTTTCCTTTTCGGCTAACTTTAATTTCTTCATATTTTCCCCGTTAGAGCTAGAACATTTCCCAACCAACCCATACATAAATCAATGGGTCAAGAATGCCGGCTCTACGTAAAACATAAACCATCAAACATTTGTAAATACAAGTTCCGACAAGAAACTTAAAGAAGTATAAAACACCACAAATGAACTTACTGTCTTCTGTCCAGAAGAAGAAGTGTGTTCCACAGAAAACCCAATGTCCTGTAACAAGATAGACGTTGTACATTATCAGGAAGTACTCTGCAGTTTATTGCATATTCAAGGTCCAATATGAAACAAATATACTAAAACTACTATTCATTTCATATGTCATGTTTGCCCCATTTACTCTTACAATTACAACCAGTATCATATTATAATACCGGGCCGTATCAATACTGAACTGAGCTGGATTTTCCGAGGGAAGAGAATCGAACCTTAACATCACTGCATACATGGGTAGTTAATATATTGTTCCCACAACTTTATTATTATCCTTTCATTAAAGTGGACTTTGATGGGAAGGAGAGTTTCTCTATGTGTTCACTGTGGCTCTGTTTGGAATATCATGTCACTATGTGTTCAATTCTTCAGTTACTAATAAGATTATTTCCCATAAATTTGCAGCACCATGTGATAGATATAGGATTTATGAAGATGAAAAGTGGCTGAGTTTTTATTAGAAATTAAGGATAGTGGCCCGATTCGAGAGGGGCACAGTCTCCTGTTTACAATAACTAGGAAATCAGTAGTAATTCTCAATGCCAAACATGAAGCACTAGCCACCTATTTATTCTAATCAATTACTAGAATCATGGGTAGAAATTAAAGGCAGGATTCTACACCATAATTTTCTGGATAATTTAAATTGATTGCCTAAAATCATTCAGTGATTTGACAGCTCATTTCCCTCCTGATTTACCTCCACCTCTTTTCCCTCTATCCACTTGTAATTGGGCTTGATTTGACCTAACTTGACCCAATCCAGCGTGAACCCGGTTTGTATCACCATGCAATTCCCTCATATAAACGATAAAGCACATTCTTGTTCCTTTGTCATATAAGAGCAAGAAATATAAACTTAATTGCCACCTGGATATTGAATCTACGCATTTCTAAAAATGGTATTGAAATGAAGAACTAAAGAAGGATGTTTTAGATGGCAAATTCTAAAGAATTTTATCATCAACAAATAGTAAATTTACTCTGAAACTAAAATAATCATAAAGGTATGAGATAAGTACCGTGCTTATCTTTCCTTGCAATATAGAGAAATCCCAAGCAATGTAGGAATTTACTGACTCAACCTTGAATGAAATCTAGAGGGAAAGCACACAACAGTAGTTAGAGAGCTATATGGTAGTGTAGAGTAACGACAAACTGCATATAAACAGATACTTCATTATAGAGTAATTATTGACCTTGTGAGGGGCCATTAGAATATTTGTATCGCCCATTATTTATACTTTACAGTCAAACTCAAAGTGACAGACAGAACATTTTCCATTGTATATTCTAAATATAATTAATACTTCCCGGATATAAAATGATATCATAGCTAAAGTAAAACATTTCAAAAAAACAATAGGTTATGGATTGGGTCCATCATGCATTACCATCAAGGATGACAAAAGTCAAGACTATGCATGATTATTTTAATTCATTAGAAGCAAGTTGGGGGTTTATAGTGGCTCTAGCTCGAGTGTTTACTTGAAATTATGCCACCTCAATTTGTATATGGGTTTTTGTTTTACGGTCCAGCTACGAAAAGAAGCCATACAAAACATAATAGTCAAAGACTTGACTTTCTTCTCCTTTTTCTATAACTCTCGTCCAACTTGGATCTTCTAAAGTTTGACCTTACCGTATACAAAGAGTAGCTGCCTACTTTATGTTCATCAGCGTGTGGGTAGCAAGAGTGTTATGTCAAGGTTACTAGCTGAATAGATTTTATGTACCAAATATGTCCCCGTCAGATTTTATGTCCTAAAGACTAATTCAGCAAACAGATTTTGAGCCTATAAAATGCTAATCAAGGAAAACAAGACATTTACAGAGAATGATAACAAAAAACCTATATTCGGCTGATTTATATTGGGGCACAAAGTCTGATGTAGATTGGTTTGCTGCATGTATTGTGATCAACTAATATCGTACACACAAGCAGTGCAGAACATTGTGAATTACAAATATATGTCACATCCTGAAAGTTAGTGGACATTTTGTGAACAAGTGTTATTGGTGTTTTCTCCATTTTATTGATATTATTTTTTTAAGTATTAAAAAATCTGTAGTTTTAAGACGTTCAAATCTTGTTCGGAAAATCTATAATGTAATCACTAGTTTAACTTCTCAAACATGGACACCTTATCTAGGAGTGTTCGCTTATACTCTAATACAAGCTGATATCTTGTTCTTTAACATCTTTATGCCTGTTTTAATTCAGTTACAGTTCATTTTTCACATGAAACCTATCCAGGCCCTATCAACGTACCTCATGAGTTTTCCCTGCAGCAACAGTTGTTTCGCTATAGCCATCATTTTTACTGTACAGAATAATAATAATTAGTGTCACATTTATAGAAAGTCGGTTCTGGCAAATGCTAATTTTGCCAATCACATGAAGAATTCTGAAACGAAATATTGCTTACATTCCTTCTATTGCACCAGCTTCCTCTGCTGTAACAAAGAATGGAGAATTTGCAAAGACCTCACTGTGAAAGTTAAAGTGTCAACAATGTAAGTAATGGCAAGAATGGATCATCATCTATGAGAAAGTTCACAATTTTTAAGGAGCCCAAGAAGAAGAAAGTATAGAGGGTAATAATTTTTAGATCACTTCCTTGAACACAACTTAAACAATTAACTAATAGACAGGAACCATAGACACATTAATATCATTTGATATGAAATACAAGAAGGAACAGTACCCGATGAATGTTAGGAATCTTTCCAGCTCAGAAACATAGACTTGAACTGCTTCCTCCAAGATAGATATTTGATTCTTCTGCCTACTCAATGGAGATTATCAAAAGCATCCCAAAATTTAAAAAAATAATAAATAAAATAAAGTAAATTTAAAAAAATAAATCAAATCAAATCAAATCACTGCTATGTCTTAAAAAATCAACCGGACTGCTTCCACCAAAATATACAATAAAAAAACTAATGAAATCATTCAACACTCACAGTTTGAGATCTTCATAGTGCCACCAAGACAATGAAAGATAAAGGCGAATATTAAGCACCATTTTTGTCAGGGCATACAGAGGTGGTCCATATCGCTGTCGCTGTTCCTCCATGGGCCTGTATAGGCAAGAAAAAGTTAGTTGATCCCTTTTCGTCCTTTATTACAGGCCAAGCAAGAAAACTTAGATACATTTGGTGGCTTGGGAACGCGCAACTTTTCGGTCAGGTTGTTTGAAAACAAAATGGTCCTATAACTATTTTCATATAATAAGAGTGCTAAACATAAAACATTATGTTGTTGAGTTAGAATCTAATTTATTGAATAAACTGATATACAAGGTCTTATGAAATGAAAATAAACTTTTGGTTCATTTGACCCATTTGACTGGTTTACTTCAAAGGCGAATTCTTTATTTTACCCACTTGACCAGTTAGAGATAAAAACATAACTCGGTCGACTCATTCATAAATAAATGAGTCCAAGTTGCCAACTTTTTGGAATCAATCAAATATGAATGGTCATTACACTTGTGAAAAAAAAGAATAATACCCGTGATCATCATTTATCTGTCGAATAAAATCCAGTAAGACCTGCAACATGTAAAGGAGCATAGATCTTACATACAAAAGAGAAATAACTAACTAGAAACCAAGATTTATGCAAAGATATGTCCTTCAAAAAATAACGGTATACCTGTGGCACTCCCACTAAATATTTAACAAGAGTCTTGTATACACCTGTTGCAGAACCAAGCTGAGATAACTGTCTTCTCCTGGACACAAGAGGTATATCAGTTATATTTTATCTCTGACAGGTCAAACATGTAAATCAATAGAAGTTGGCAAAAAATCAAACGGGTCGTAAGTTGCCAAAGTTACATTTTTTTATGCATAACCCTCCGAAATAATTTTACTCAAAAACAGATTTTGTTAGACAAATGTAACTTCTTAATCATATTTTCAAACTAATATATTTCAGATCATTTATATTTTTTAGACAGTATTTCGAGACCGCCCGACAAATTACAGCCAGTGCAAAAATTACCCATGTTGACCCATTACCCCCCACCCCCATTTTATCAATCTCTACTTTCAGCCTAGCTGAGGCCATAGAATTAATATCAACCGATTGACTTACAGGGAAGTGACCAAATAAAATCTTTAAACCTTGGGGCTAGCAATGAAGAACAATGTATGTTATTACCTTTCCATTTGTTGCTTCCAAAGCAAAGCATACCGATCACGTATGCTTCCACCAGAGTTTACCAAAGCATCAACTTCAGCTTGCTTGTTTCTCTCTGACCGCTCTCTTTGTTGTCTAATTAGTGTACCTCGGAAATCTTGTGGCATGTATGTCATAACTGCATATGTGTTCAGAAACATTATCATCATTATGATGAAGATAAAATAAAAAGTTAAGTGTCATCCTAAATCTTTAATGATTGAGGGGGATTTGATATACGAGAATGGAGTTTATATTCAATGAAATTATTGCAGGCCCAAGTGACCCAAGATACAATAACGAAACTCGAGTAACTTGACATGGTAGTGTCTATCATCAGACTACAAGTCTCACTGAAAATAAAAGCATATTTATATTTATGATCCTCAAACTAACCTGTACTGAAAATGTTACTAGAATTTTTGGTTTGGAAGGATTCCACCAGCTTTAATATGATCTCAAACTTTTCTCTTAGTTGTCTAAGAACTTGAGCAAGCTCAATATCTTCAGGTGTCGACTGTTTCTGAAGCTGCCAATAGAAACAAAGTAAAAAAGTTAGTTTTTATTTCAAGTATAATATTGTAGGATGCTAACAAATGCGGTTGCGAAAAGATGATATATGTTTTGACCGCTGAAATTGAAATGTTCCTAACAGATTGCATAAATTTTTAACATATCCTGCATCCTTCTACAATATGCAATTTTTGCATCCAACTCAATAAAACTAGAAAAAACATACTGATCAGTAACTGAAATTAAATTTATAGAAATCGACAATGCAAGGTAATATTAAGAGATGTTTGCATCTTACAGATTTCGGCCAATGAGAGCTTTCAAGCAAGAAAATGATTTCTTCAATGTGCTCCCGGTTCTTCCACATGTTCTCATCCATTTTGTGTGGTGGTTCAGATTCCGCTTCTTGTAGCAATAATCTTTCCCCTGAAACACATCAATAATAAGTTTGTTACTATATATAAATGGTAATTAGCTAACCAAACATATTAACTATCAGACAATCCCTTTTAATCACATAAATGCATCATAACAAGCTAACAATACAACTTGGGGCATGACATTGAAATTGGCATTGCAAAGCTATGTTTTCAATATAGTAAATAAAGGAAAATGGGGAGGTCAGACAGTTGGGTAAATGGTCAATACAGCTAAAAATTTTGCAAATGTTGAAAAAGACTAGGTCGAATCAGAACTTATCCTGTGCAACTTTGTCCTAAAACAAATTCTACAAGTAATTTACACTGATTGGAGAATCGGAACATTTTCAGTGCAACTTTGTCAGTTTGTCTTTATACAGATTCCACAAAATAATTTATTTATACTGATTGGAGATATTTCTACAATACTAGTCTAATCTTTTTTAATAAAAGGGTGTAGCAGGCTGTATGGCTATACATACAAATCGCGTAATCCGATCAGCCTTATTTGACAAGTTTCATATTCAAGCTAAATAAGAGGGTAAGGTATCGTAACGCACCCTTGTGCCAACTCCGACGTGGACATGGTTTGGGTTTTGGTGTTGAGTTTGTGTTTTAATTGGGTATGGTGGGGCCCAAATGGCATGTGAAAGGGATGTTATGAGGGAGGGGGTATTTGGGTGTGTGAGTGTTAAAAGTGGGATGATGAGGTGGCACTGAAAATGGGGTTTTGGCATGCCACAATACCTAGCACTCTAAAATATTTTCCTATTTTCCCAATTGACCATACTAGTAAAGTACTCCGCGATGTGGAGACGTCAACAATATGGTTTAGGTGTTTGGCGATAAGTTTTAACCGGTTGCAAGTTTTTTGTGACAACTTTACGGATGGTGGGGGTTTTAGGTATTTCATGGTGATTAATATACCAAGAATTTGTAACATGTCAAGTGTGAGCACCACAATCATACAGAGAATTAAAACAAGGACCTAGAATAAGTTATAATCAAAAGGTTTAGTGTTGGGCCTATAAATGGGAGTCAAGGGATGGACTCTAGATCTAAATCAGGCTCATCAAGTATGATTTTCCTACGTTCCTTACACTTTAAAGACCTTTGAGATGAGTTGAAGAACAACGGGGCCATTCAATGTTTCATCAATAAACAATGTCAAGAGGTGTGTATGTAGAATAACATTGTTAGCAAAGATGACCTACAGCATGAATCAGTCCTCACAAGTTTGGTATTCTGAAGTTCAAACAGTTTGAAGACCTCTAAATTACTTAGCTACATATGAGATATGACTATGCAGTGTTCATGTCAAATGGCAAAGAGGGCAATCTTGATGCTCTATGTAGAAAACATAGTCCGCACACGTGATGATACAAATAAGACCACAGTTGTAAGGTTCTTTGTACAAAAGGTCAATGAATGAGTGTCTATCAAGTCTGAAATTCATCTTAGGAATTGAATTATAATTTGGGTATAAACATCTTAGGGAATGTGACAGGTGACGACATGGGTATATATGATGTTAATGCTCCAACTTGTGAGAGGGTGGCAATATTAATGTGCTGTCTAGGTTATCTTACAGTTTATTTGGTTCTCCTAGACAAAGCTACTCAGACCTAGGAAGTTGTAAGATGAAATACCTCTAGTTTAGTAATTAATGAGTAACATAAAGAAGGATTTGTGCAAGTTAATTTAACTTAATCTCGGTGAGACTAAAGTGTTTGATCCCCGGTATGAGGATGGTGTTATAAACTTATAATAGATTTTAAGCCTACAGAAAGAAAAAGACCAATGTCCTAAAGGACTAACGGAGTAAGAATGATACATCAAAAATGAAAACAATCAATTGACGAGTTTCTTCTATTATTTAGCAACCTATATAGAACTTAATAATGAGAGGGTGCAACATTAATAAAAAGTAGTAAAAATGAATACCGCAACTCAAGAAAAGAACGGGCCATAAGTTTGCACATGAGACATATTGCATATGTCATAACCATAATAATATAAATGGAGAAAACCCTACTTGCTGCCTACATTGTAGGTGCTTTCATATATTGGTGTGATGGTATCTCCTATAAGATGTGCAAATTTTAACAAAGATACACAAATTTCATTTCTAAGTATTGGGAAAATCATATAAGACGTGGTTGTATTGGCAAATTTTATATGACGAGTGCAAATATCTAGATGTTCCTTATGCCTCCGGAAGAATGGTTCTCGAGAAGTGTTTTCACTACTCTCATCGAACCGAATAAAATAGGTACAAAGTGAATCCTGTTTATAGAATAGCATAATTGTAGCGGCAATCTTAAAAACCAGACCTTGAGACTTTACTTTGTTCTCCTATATCCCTGCCAGTTTTCTACGCCTCTTAAACAACTAAGAAAGAGTATATTAAAGCATGTATACTCCTTAAGGTATAAATCATAGTCACACGGAGCGCGGTTCGCTAGGTCCCTAAAATTTGGTACGAGGGGGGGGGGGTAGGCTCATTTCGGATCGCTTTGGTTCAATGTAGCATAAAATTTGGTACAATGTACCATATTAATAATAATATTAAATTTCTAGATTAGTATACATATAAGCCAAATATCAATAATCCAAGTAAGCAAATAAAAAAAATAAAAGATACCCAGATCACAAAATAAATAAAAAAATAATAACCTTGAGAAGAAGAAGATGAAGAAAAATTCTTGTTGATGTCAATGGACAAGGTGTGAAGATGATCGGAAAGACGAGTGACGTCATCAGAGATGGGAGGAAAAGGGTATTTATCGTAATAAGAAGAAAGGAAAGCCCTTGTTATCGGAACTAATCCGTTTGTTGAAGCAGCCATTTTTACTTGATCTTCTTCTTCTTGTATAATTTTCAAGCGGCGGGTAGAGGAGGAGAAGGACAGCTTTTTATTTTTACCCTCACCAGAAAGAATCTCACTTTGACGCCGTCTTTCTTTTTCTTTTACTTTGACCCTTTACTATCTCATCGCCAATAATATTTTATCGTCTAATGTTTTGAAAAGGTGCGAGACTTGCCATTTCATGAATACTTTTTTTTTTAATGGTACACTAATATTCTAATATTGGTTTTTTTAACATTTTTAATAGCCATTCTAGAAAAATTTAGGGTCCGTTTGGTTTATAAATGGGTTTGGAATAGGATTTGGATTTGATATAGAATTTGAATTTGAGGTGGTTTAGGATAGAAAAATTATATTTATTTTTTTATTTAAATATATTTTATAATAAATTTTAAATAATAAAATAATAAAAAATATCACATGATATAAAAAGGGTCTCACATGTAATAGAGAGAAGAGGAAAAAGGGCCCACCAAAATAAGCAAACTCATCCCATACCCACCTAATTAGCATTTTATCAATTTTTCATTCTATCTATCATTCTTTTTATTAAAAGAATAAATCAAACAAATGATTATTGTCACATCAACTTAAAACCCATTACAAAGGTGTTAAACCAAACGCACCAAATCTATTTCGTTTTTTGACTGGTCAGCTCTCAAAAAAATAACATTCTTTGGGTAGTGAAAAGCTGTGATAGCCATTTTACTTTTTAAGTTTGTGAAAATTGAATCCACCGTCCTTAAGATAAATTACATAAATGGAACCTGTGATTTAGCGAAAATTGCATCCATCGTCTCTAAACTTTTTTTTCTTTTCTTTTTTTGTATCCACTCCTTATGGTTTTGACCCGTTACGCTTTTATTTACGTTTTTATCTACATAATTTTGTATAACTTTTTATCTACGTATTTGTGTATAACTTTTTATCTACGTATTTTTATATACATTTTTATATACATGTTTTTATATACTCTACATATTTTTATATGTGTTTTATCTATTAACCGAAGTGATCCATTTTTTATACGTTTTTACACACTTTGTCTGTTTTTATCTATTTTTATACTTTTTCATCCATTTTTATATGTTTTCGTCCGTTTTTATACGTTTTCGTCCGATTTTACACGTTTTCATCCGTTTTTATACGTTTTCGTCCATTTTTAAATATTTTGTCCATCATTTTGGTCCGTTTTTATATGTATTCATTCGTTTTTATACATTGTCCGTATATCTACGTTTTCGAATATTTGATATGTTTTTTAATTTTTATCCAATTTTTTACGTTCTTATACGTTTTCGTCTGTTGTTATATGTTTTCTTACATTTTCATTCGTTTTTGCACGTATGAAAATGAATAAAAATGGTAAGAACAGATAAAAATGTAAAAAACGCACAAAACCTATAAAAACACATAAAAATGTACAAAAACGTATAAAAATGTATAAAACCATATAAAAACGGACGAAAACATATTAAAAACATACAAAATGTATAAGAACGAATAAAAACGGATAAAAACGTATGAAAAACTTAAGATAAACGGATAATGTATAAAAATGGACGAAAACGTATTACAACGGACGAAACGTATTGAAACAGAAAAAATTAGTTACAGATGTAAGAAAACGTATAAAACGGATGAAAACGTATAAACCGGACGAAAACGTATAAAAACGAACGAAAACAGATAAAAATGGACGAAAACGTATAGAAACAGATAAAATCAGATAAAAATGTATGATAACATATAAAATGGACGAAAACGAATAAAAACGGGTGAAAACGTATAGAATGGATGAAAATTATAAAAATGGACGAAAATGTATGAATGTAAGATAACGTATAAAAACGGACAATAACGTATAAAAACGGACAAAAACCCTTGTGGATTAGTCGGCCAAAAGGTCAGAAATCATGGTTACCAAAAAATGGACGAAAACGGATAAAAACGTATTAAACGTAAGAAATAACATAAAAATGGACGAAAACTTATAAAAACGGATGAAAACATATAAAACGGACGAAAATGTATAAAAACGGATGAAACCATATAAAAACAGACGAAAACGTATTAACTTGAACCCGAAAGGACAGACGAAAACCATATAAAAACAGACGAAAACGTATTATCCACACGACAGGGACCATTTATGTAATTTACCCTAGAGATAGTGGATGCAACTTTCGTGAACCCGAAAGGACCATTTATGTAATTTGGAAGGATAAAATGGTCATCACTACCAACAAAAGGTTAAAAAAAATTAAAAAATAAATAAAGCACTACCATTAAGAAAAATAATTATTCAATACCTATAAAAAACTGAAGTGGCAAGTATGATACATGTTCTAATATCACTTTCTTTTTAGGCCAAAATGTTTTTTACTACCCCGAATTTGATCAAGTGGAACTCCTAATACCCTAAAGTATTATTGGTACCTTATAGTACCTCATATTTGGTTATTTAGTTTATATACTACCCTAACCTTACTTAATATAGTCACATGACTTTCACATGTCATACTACCGTTAGTTTTTAACGGAGGAAATTGGATTTGAGATTTAGCTAGTGACATTTGTTCCTTACTTTTTCGACAAATTTTTTTCTTGTATGTCTTTGAAAATTATTATCCACTTCTTCAGTATTGATCCTAGAACGGATTATTACTTTTGGAAAGGTGTTGCATAATTTTTTTTTATTAGCACAAGTACTAAAGTGGCACCATAAAAAAACATTTGGTCAAAAAAAAAATTTTGTCAAATTAAATTTGCACCATAAAGAATGAAAAATAACACAAAAATATTAACAGATGTTGCATATACAAAAAAGAGACATTTTTCAATAAAAAAAAAAAATTATACTACATGACCTAAAATTGAGTGTAGCCCGTGCCACACCTGACTCCCAAATGGTATGTCCATGAGTGTGACCCAAAATTGAGTGTAATGCGTGTCACATCCGACAACCAACTATACTATTACAACACTTTTTAAAAAATTAAAAAATAAATAAAAATCACAGGGATTTGACAAATATGCAGTTTTAGCAAATTTCAATTCTAACGAACACAATGTGCTAATTTCCTATTTTCAATAAAAGTGTTTTTTTTTCTATATGCAACCTCCGCTAATATTTTTGTGTTATTTCATTTTTTATGGTGCAAATTTAATTTGACAAAAAAAAATTTCGACCAAATGTTTTTTTTATGGTACCACTTTAGTACTTGTGATAATAAAAAAATAATGCAACACCTTTCCGAAAGTAATAATCCGTTCCAGGATCAATATTAAAGAAGTGGGTAATAATCTTCACAGACATACAAGAAAAAAAATATCGAAAAAAGTAAGGAACACATGTCACTAGCTAAATCTCACATCTAATTTTCTCCTTTAAATACTAACGGTAGTATGACATGTGAATGTCATGTGACTATATTTATTAGGTATAGGGTAGTATATGAACCAAATAACCAAATATGAGGTACTATAAGGTATCAATAATACTTTAGGGTAGTAGGAGTTCCACTTGATCAAATTCGGGGCAGTAAAAAGCATTTTGGCCTTCTTTTTATATACTATTGTTTTGAATTTTAGAAAGAGCCCGCATGCCTAAAAATATGTGTGTCATCCTATGATTGGTGACATTAAGGGGACCCACTTCTTTACACTTTATCTTTCCTCATCTCCACTCTTTATTTGTCGCTTGTCTCAATCCCCTTGTTATGCATATTTTTAAGCACAAAAGTTAGGTCTCTGAATCATTTTCCTTTTAGAAAATAGGAAATCATTTCACATAAAATAAAATTAGTATGGTACATGCGCGATGTCGAAGTATAGAGGCGATAGTCGGTAATATACAAAGAAGGAAGGTAAAAGTGATTGAAAACTAATTGTAGTCGAAAGTATGCATGAAAATCATCACCCGATCCGATGGGTATCCAACCGACTAGATCCATTATTGGCATATATGAATGAGCTAATTGATCAATAAGAACTATTGATATAGATATTTATTTGATTGTATATGGATGTTGATTTCTTACCTATGGGTGACCCACTTATCACCCAAAATGAATCCATGTATGTATAAATATAAAAAAGTAATGATCCATGACTCATTTTGTGTGAATATAATTTTGTTTTTTCGCTTAACTTAAGTCAAGTATTGGTTTGGTTTTATATCACTTTAAGTTTTATATTAAAACGAGGATTTCAACCTATGCGTTGTGATGGGGTGTTTGCATAAGATAGTATTGTATGTGTAGGCAAAATGCAATTTTTTTGATGGAATCATTAAATTCTACCTAAGGGCGTATACTGTAAGTATACCATGATATTCATTATCACCTCCTTTACTTTGGCTTATGTGATTCTATCTTGCAAGACAAATTAGGGTGCGTTGGATAGGTTGCCAAAATCTTTATTATAAACAAGTTTAAGCCTTAATCTGAGTCAGCATGAAACGTGAAATGACACTGCAGTGTAAATTTACAATTGGTACTATCTGATGAGGGCCATTGCATACCACGACTATGAACATTGTAACATAAGTTTTAATTATTTTTTTGGGTAAAAGAGCTTCACCCTGGTAAAATATATTAATCACAGAAAATATGAAGTACAATGGAATGTGGCTAAAATACCACATTAACCTCAAGCAACGCTTGAACAACCACTACCCACTAAACGCTAGTGACAGGCCACAAAGCGAAACAAACTAAAAACATACAGTAGCTAAATCACCAATAGGAAACAACTAATGCATGAAACATGAATCGCGACAATTGTCCATTAGCCGATTCGAAGGAGATTGATGAACCAAATGAGACTGCCTCCTTAAAAACCTCTCCAAGAAAAAACCCGGTGGGAAAACCCTGAAGTAGGGAAAAAAGAGTACAACTCTCACTTGGATCTCCAACGAACAATCCAAAAAGCCAAAAGCAACATCCAAAGAGATCACATCCTCCAGCATAAACCAACACTCCACAGAAATGCACGACATCATGAATGCATAAGAGAGTGAGGCAACTTCCACACACGCAAAAGATCCTTCACGTTCGCCGTCTTCTTAAATCTGCACGTGAGAAGCTTCAACCGAACCGTGGACTTGATAAAATCAACAACTTGAGTTTCCGATCTTTTATGCTTCTTGAAAATCCTGTTGTTTCTTTCCTGCCAAATAACGTAGGAAGTGGCTGCAAATAGTAGCTTAGAAACAACACTCCGAACAGACCTAGACTTCGGCCATAATAATAAGGAAATTAACGATAGCATTCAACGAAGAAGGTATAGAGCCAAAACCAGCAAACATCTTCAACGAATCCGAAACCTGCATAGAAAACGAACAAGCAAAGAAAAGGTGATCATGAGAATCCGGTTGCATCTCATAAAGAGGACACAACAGTGGGTCATCATTAGAATCATCTTGACGTCGAAGCATATCTTGAGTTCGTAACCGCCTTTTCATGATTAACCACAAGTGTAATGCATGTCTCGGATTCCGATGAGAAAACCACACCAAGTGATACCAATCAACACTATTACAGTTCACAGCAGATTTAGGGTTGGGGTATTACTTCATGGAATCACAATCACAATAATAGAAAACGACTCGAAAAGAGACGTTTTTATAAATAAGTTATCATTCATTAAAATATCAGAGTTTTAATATGATGAGGTCCCGTGAATCTTAGTGTGAAATAGTGTTTGAACGATAACAAAGTTGAAAGTCCTCTGAGTTCAGTGCCGCTTCCTGCCAAAGCTCCGTAACGGCTATGTACCTGGGATTAGTGAAATGTGATTGATGTCAAAAGTGACTCGGAGACTAGACTGCCTACTCACGTATCCTGGGGTTTGTTGATGTGGGTGTATGTCAAGCTTAAGTTATCTTATTTTAAGTTTTCTCAAGTAATCATTCTTAGGGTTTTTAGTGTTAGTTATAACATAACACCGTTCAGGCCATCACAATCCAGAATTATATAAGACTCCTCACATGAAGCTCCCTAGTATTGTATTATGTTATTAAACATAATACTGTTCGGGCCATCATATTTCAGAAGTATATAACCCTCACATGAAGTTCCCTAGTATTGTATCACGTTGTTTAAGTATTTTAGGTTATAACATAACACCGTTCAGGCCATCACAATTCAGAAGTATAAGACTCCTCACATGAAGCTCCCTACTATTGTATTATGCGGCCAACATAATATCGTTCGGGCCATCATAATTCAGAAGTTAATACTCCTCACATGAAGTTCCCTACTATTGTGTCATGTTATTAAATACTCGTTTTAAATATAACATATCACCGTTCGGGGCATCATAATCCAGAGGTCATATTGTAGTAAAATATTTGAGGAGCCAGGGCACTTTAAATCGTAAACCCAACAAACTCGTCAAAACGTATACACAAATGAAGCCCCTCACATGAAGCTCCCTACTATTTTGACACATTACATAAAAAGATATCACTTTTATTTATTAAGTAAATATTTCATTTTATACCCTTATAGTTTGTATATTTATAAAATCTACCCTAGACTTATAAACTTATAACATTTAAGCATATAAGTTCCTAGACTTTACACAATTAGCCCCTATCCTTCTATATTTTAGGAAAATGGCAGAAATGACCCTTGGACTTATAAGTTTTCAAAATTTACCATTTATACCCTTAACTTTCTAACATTTGCAAAATTAGTCCTTATAAGTTTATAACTATCTTACTTTCTATCCTAAGGTTATAGAATTTTGCAAAAAGGGTCCTTATACTTATATCTTCTAAGAAATGTCAAAAACAGTCCCTAAACTTAATATTTTCAGAAAGTTACCATATATACCGTTATGCATGGAAAACTTTGCAAAACTAGTCCTAATTCCATGCAATTTATATTTTAATGAGAAAAAAGAGTTTCCTAGCTTATGTTTAACTAATATATACCTAACTAAGTCAATTAAATCAGATTATAGCACATGATCAGGTATTATAGCACATAAACATGTATTTAGCATAAATTAGGGTTTTAAAATGAAAACTTGTAAAAGAAAATGACCAAGGCTTAGGCAAGGGTTCCTAGGTGATCTAGGGCATCTAATATCTATCCTAGGTCTATAATGAAGCTAATAGAACAAGTGAAAAAGGCTTACTCGACCAGAAGTGGAGTAACGAAAGTTTTAGGGTTTCTAGGGCAAAAAGGAACTCGATAGGACTTCTAGGCTTAGCTAACTCGACTCCTAGGATTTCTAAGGATCTAATACTACTACTAAGACCAGAGTGTGTGTGGTAAATAAGGGTGAAGGTGTGAGTTTGAAATGGAGGGAATACAAGGGTTTATATAGGCTCGTTAGCCTTGGTGCTCAAGTTTTCTTAGTGTAGTGTATATGTAACATGGAGGGGAGGTGTAAGGAGGAGGGAGGGTGACTAGGATCAGCTATTAGCTGAGTTGTATAGGCTATATTGCTAGCTAGGGGGCTTGTGGTTAAGAATGGTGCCATAGCGGTTTAGGGTAACTAGGTGACAAGGAGGTGATGGAGGTGGGTGCTTGGGGTGCTAGGTTGTGTCTAAGGAGGTGTATAATCTGCTTGGGGGAGGTGGTAGGGTGCTAGCTAGCTTATATTAGGTTTATACTTAGTTTAGGCTTAGTTTGGACCTAGTTTTGTTTAGTTAGAGATTAGGGTTTTCCTATGGTTTACTGCCTAGATTAGGGTCCTATGAGTGTCTAGTGACTAATCCTAAGTCCTAAGAAGCTTATACTAAGTGGTGGTAGCTTATGGTAAAGATTTGAGATAGTTTAGACCTAGTTCCGGGAAGTTATGACCTAGTTAGGGTTTTGTACTTAAGAGACTTGTACCTAAGTTCTAAGAGGTTGTACTAGGGTCTAGGGGTGCTAAGATATCCTAATGATACTAAGGTAACTCATACATAAGCCTTGGACACTTTTAAACTAGTTCAGATAAGCGATTAAGGTTTTGTAAACACCTAATTAGGGTTAGATTAGGGTTTGTTATGGTTTTGTGATGAGTTTAGTGTGTTAGAATGATAGATTACTTATTGTGGTAGTGTTGTGATCTTATGCTTGACATACTAGGAGTCACAAGGTGTGAGAGTAGAGATAGTTGGCTTGTGTGGATACGTGAGCAGGTCTAGAGAGTCATGCAGGTAATGAACGCATATAAAAAGCAAAAATTTACCTGTGAAATACCTGATATAGGTATTTGTAGCGGGAATGATAGTGATGAGATTTTACGAGTGGTTACAGTCTTACCCCCTAAGAAGAAATCTCGTCCCGAGATTTAGTTAAACGTACGGGGTAGAAGGAGAGCGAGTTGACGATTCGAGAAAGAGAAAGTGGTACGAAGAGAAGAATAGGAGTTGTACAAATGGAATAAGAGATGTTTGTACATGTGCCAGATACTTAAGACTCATTCATTTATATTCTTTTACTTACAAGTAGAGGCGTCCCAATTCTTGTAAGCAAAAGTTTATAAATTCATGGTCCACTGATTTATAATTTCTTATTAAGATGAAAAAGTGCACTGATTCATCTTAATAAGATGATTATAAATCATCCTTAAGTAGTATTGGCGAAAAAAGGAGTGAGTTAACCACACTTAAGGAAATGTGGTACGGGAATGTTTAGAGAGAGAGAACAAGTGTTTAGACTCGGAATTTGGAAAGTTGATGGGGTTGACCCATGAAGTTGAGAAAACTTTGTGGAATATGCAATGTTTGATTAAACCTGTGGGTTATGGGCCCAATGGTTAAGAAGTTTTATCGAGGGATTAGCCATATTGGTAACTCGGGTTTCCTAGTTCTACAGTCATTCTGTTAGCAACTAGTTACCTGATCGCATACCAAATTATGACTAGGATGACGGACGTTGATGATTCTCATTCTTGCAACTTTTGCAAGGTGAGATAGCATAATATCATAGTCGAACATAATGAGGATTAAGGTTCGACATAGATATTCTTACAAGATCTAACTAATAGAATCTTGTGATATGACGAGAAGTACAAGTTCTAACTCTTAGAACATTGTAGGATGAGGTAGGGAGAGAGTTTAGAGTAAGGAAAATAGAGTGAAAATGACGGAGAAAAGAAACGAAAGGATAGAAGGAAGTGGAAGGATGGATTTTTATAGGAAGGAGTGAAAAGGAAGGAAGGAAGGCAAAGGATGAAATAGAAAATTATGGAGGGGTAGGAGATAACGAAAGGGTGGGATTAAAACGGAAGAGTAGGAATAGGTAGAGTGGGTAGAGTGGGGAAAGATAAAGGAATAGGATACTTGGAAGGATGGTATCCTAATGAGGATTATATTTACTAGATTCCCTCGAAGTTTGTTTCCCTCCTAAAGTTCTAGGTATAATTCATAAGGAATTATCTAGTTTTCTAAAGATAGCCTTAAAATCTAAGGGTGGTTTTCTTGACCTAATTGGTAAAGGAGATCCTAAAAGGGGAGAAGGGCTAGGTGTTTCCTTATCTAAGGGTTTATTGGAAGTATCACTGTTTCTAAGTAAAGTTTCGGGTTTAGTCTTTTGTCCTAAGTTGTCTATCTTATGTCCTAGGTACTTAAAACCAGGTAAGGTAATATCCATAGTGTCTTCTAATGTGTAACCTAAGAAGTGTCAAATCCTAAGATGTAATCTAAAATCCTCAAACGTTTTATTCCTAGTTATAACTAGTAACCTCGAGTTCTAAGTATGGGTTTATATAACTTAAGGTAGGTTCGGGATATCCTAAAGGTGTAATATTCCTAGGGATTCCTATATCCTCAAAAATATAGTGGGTGGAAAATCTTAATACGGGATAGGTCACTTATGAGACTAGGTCTAGGCAAAATATAACCTAAAAATGGCTTATATGGTGAAGACTTTAACTAATTCTCATATCCCGCAACTAGACTAGGTATTAAAGGCCTAGGGTTCTAAGTCGGTAGTTTACTAATCCAATCCTTTGTTATTCTTAAGTTTCCTAGATTGCATCTAAAAGACTTCTCATGACTAATTCTAATATCCTCGATATCAAGTATAATTCCTAACTTAGGCTAAATTCGTCCTACTGTAATGTCTTTGTTACCTATCGGGTATGGGTTTTTCCCCTAGTTTGGTTTCTATAAAGTCTCGCAAAGTTTTCTATTTCTATTTCCTTAATGATTTCTTAGAGATAGCTTATTTAAGTGATTCAAAGCATCCTATATCTATTCTTATGTTTACCTAAGGACATCCTAAAATCATTTCTAACCTCAGATATGGGAATCCTAGAGAGGGTAATTGATGTAATATTTGATTTCCAAAGAAATACTCGCGAAAGTATTTCCCGGGTCGTAGTCCCAAAGAAGGTTGAATTGAGTTGTCGGTTCGTGATCGTGAAAACGTGCAGTGAATAGTGAATTAAAGTGAGAATATGGGGATTTTACACTACGGATAATGAAATATTAATTAAAACAAGCAATAAAGCTACGGGAACAAGTAATGGGGCATAGAGATACCTAAAACGAAAAGTTAACCTAAAAACGGGAATAATAATAAACGTAATAGCGCAAAATAAAACGTGAACTCTAAGAAATCCTAATCCTATGGACATGAAAATAATTATCCTATATTCCAACTGACAAAAGAAAATTTTGGAAAAAGAAAAATATTTTTTATAACTTTTTATTTTATTAAAATGATCTAAAAACTAAAATAGTGAAATAAAATGATTAAATATAACAAAACTTGTCAAATAATTTTGAAATTTTTCTGGAAATTATTTTAAACTATTTAAAATGAAAGAAAAATAAACGTGGAGAAAAGCCGTGCAAAATAAGCTACAGTAAGCAGTTTAAAAAGCTGATAAGCAAAAAAAGGGACTAAAAAAGGTTATAAGTGAAAAACTAAGGTAGGATAAACTGAAAAAGTCTTTAGGGCAGTTGGGTTGGCTGTGGTGTGCTAAGGTGTGTGTATGTAAGAGGTCCCAGGTTCGAATCCTGGTGCACCTTTTTTTAGAAAACTTTTTATTTTTCAACTTTCATTATCAAAACTGTTAAAGCTCATCAAAATAAACATTTTTTTATAACTATCGCAATTTATAAAACTCAATCAATAAGCAGATTAAAGGGGAAATAGGAAGCAGTAGAACAAAAGCTATACTAAGGCTTATTCTAAACCTCTAAAAGCTACAAACAAGCTAATAAAGGCTAAACTAATGGGAAGTTAAGCTAATGGCAACTAGAGGGATCCTTAAAAAGCTAAGGGGACAGAAAAGGTGTGCAGGGGAGAGAATCAGTCCTAGGGTGTTACTTGCACGTGAAAAGTAAGGCACCTAATAAGCTCGAAACCTACAAATAAACTCAGTAATGTAAACCCTATACTACAAACTACTTATAAATCCAAATCCACTCCTAAATCCTACTGAAACTAAACTAGAACAAGATCAAAAAGGGAGCTGCTAGGGGCATGCTTTTGGTCTTTCAAAAATTTGACACCAACAAGAAAATGACCAAAATACTTTGCAAAACTCATGATTCTGACTTGAAACTGTTTAGACACCCTAAATGGACTCTAATGACTAATAAACAAACAACTAATTAGGCCTAAGGCTGTGAGATCAAAACTTAGCTGTTAAACACAGTTAAAGTTTATGCAATTTTGGAACTCAACTCAATACTTACTACACTTGATAAAATTGATTAAAATGACTCAAATACTACTTAATTAACTCAAATACAGCTGACTGAAACTGATTCAATGACCAAAACTTGTTTGAGACCAAAAACTACCCTAATCCCAAACACCCCCTTAAGTCTAAGATTACACTACAAGTCTGGTTTTTAGCTTATAACCTAGGTGTGCAATAAAAGCTAAATTAACATTAAAATACAACCAAGAACAATAAGAACTATCAAATGCAGATTAAGCTAAGATTAAACAGTAGAAAAGCAAATGAGAACTATGGCATACAAAAACTGAATATAAGCACTAAAACAACTATAGTAAGCAGTAATCAACACTAAAAAGCTACAAGCTACTATACTAAAAGATGCAGAAATATAAAAACGTGAAAAACTTACTTGACATTAACTTCAGAAGGAAATAAGGACAAGGCAAGGATATAAGCTCGGGAAAGTTATGGAAGAACTTTCTGAGCTTATACAGAGGGTTTCTAGGCTTGTACAAGCTTATCCCCTCAGCTTATTATATATTTTTTTGATTTTAGAAATATTTCTAGATTTTTTTTTCTTTAAACTAAATTTTGGCAGAATGAAAGCTTATGAAAACTTTATTTGGTCTTAATGAAACTAAGAACAATTTAAAAATAAGAGCTTTTAAGGAAAATGAGAGCTTATAACTAGATTGCTATAAAACGGATTCAACAATTTATAAAGGAAACATTAACTTTCATTAAACTTTAAGAAACATTATGATGAGGCGAAAAGTGTAACGCTTTTAGGGGGTCATTTAAGCCATAATCCGTAATTATTTAATCAAATATTTCTTTAAATCGTTCCTTTTGTCATTTTAGGTACTTTGAAGAGGAATTCTGGAAAAGGAAGCATTTTGGACGTTTTTGGAGCATAAAAGTGAAGAAAACAACAAAGTCTCAAATTATGCTGAAAACAGTACCTGACGGCGTCACGTTCTATCGTGTGACGGCGTCACGCTTTGACAACATGAAGGATGATTTTTACACTAGACCCCCCAGAAAGTTTTGAGGAATTAACACGTGACGGCGTCACGTGTTGTAAGCCCTAGGCCGTTACGTTATGTGGTAAAGGGAGACGGCCCGGAGGGAATTACAAGGGGACGGCGTCAAGAATGGATCTGAGCAATCCGAATTTTATTTTGGCGGCGATATGACGGCGTCAGACCCTATAAGCTGACGCCGTCACAATGTAAAATATATATATAGTTTTATAATTTTCATTCATTGGTGTGCAACTTTTAGGAACAAAACCCTAGCTCGTTTTTCTACTGTAATTTTGAGGGTTTTCCACCCTTGAAACTTGGATGCTTAATTGAAGATAAGTCTCTTCCAAATCATTCAATATGTCTATGTATTGTGTGATTATATCTTATGCTTGTCTTTCAATTAACATGCTAGGCTAGGTCTTTATTGTGTTTGCTTAGATCTAATGAAACCTAACTATTGATTATATGTTGTTGGTTTGCTTGTGATTATTGTGGGTGGGTGAAGTCGATGTTAGGCTTAAGAAAACTGGCTAACCTCCTATATGGTAACTTGCTTGAACGTCTTAAGAAACATGAATCGGATGTGTACTACGATTATATGGTTGTATTTATTGCATGAGCGAATTCTAATGATCCCATGTTAGGAGCTTTTAGTCGGCTCGACATAGGAGTGAAGTAGGAGCTTATAGAGTTAGGGAAGATCGTGCACGGCTCTACGAATGGTTTAAAGGAATACAACCCCTTATCCACATAATTACAACAAACCAATTAACATATAAAAGATAGCTAGGGAGTAAGGAAATCTAAGTAAACACATATTTCTCCCATATAAGTTTCACAACCACTTTAATTTTCTTTTTATTTTTATTTTATTTGCAAAAGTAGTTATTTGGGTTAGTTGACTAGCAACTAATTCTGCCCACTCCTCTATAACCCGACGAAACCTACAAATAAACTCAGTAATGTAAACCCTATACTACAAACTACTTATAAATCCAAATCCACTCCTAAATCCTACTGAAACTAAACTAGAACAAGATCAAAAAGGGAGCTGCTAGGGGCATGCTTTTGGTCTTTCAAAAATTTGACACCGACAAGAAAATGACCAAAATACTTTGCAAAACTCATGATTCTGACTTGAAACTGTTTAGACACCCTAAATGGACTCTAATGACTAATAAACTAACAACTAATTAGGCCTAAGGCTGTGAGATCAAAACTTAGCTGTTAAACACAGTTAAAGTTTATGCAATTTTGGAATTCAAATACTTACTACACTTGATAAAATTGATTAAAATGACTCAAATACTACTTAATTAACTCAAATACAGCTGACTGAAACTGATTCAATGACCAAAACTTGTTTGAGACCAAAAACTACCCTAATCCCAAACACACCCTTAAGTCTAAGATTACACTACAGGTCTGGTTTTTAGCTTATAACCTAGTGATTTTAAGCCTCAAACAGATTCTAGGTGTGCAATAAAAGCTAAATTAACATTAAAATACAACCAAGAACAATAAGAACTATCAAATGCAGATTATGCTAAGATTAAACAGTAGAAAAGCAAATGAGAACTATGGCATACAAAAACTGAATATAAGCACTAAAACAACTATAGTAAGCAGTAATCAACACTAAAAAGCTACAAGCTACTATTATAAGCTACTATACTAAAAGATGCAGAAATATAAAAAGGTGAAAAACTTACTTGACATTAACTTCAGAAGGAAATAAGGACAAGGCAAGGATATAAGCTCGGGAAAGTTATGGAAGAACTTTCTGAGCTTAAACAGAGGGTTTCTGGGCTTATACAAGCTTATCCCCTCAGCTTATTATATATTTTTTTGATTTTAGAAATATTTCTAGATTTTTTTTTCTTTAAACTAAATTTTGGCAGAATGAAAGCTTATGAAAACTTTATTTGGTCTTAATGAAACTAAGAACAATTTAAAAATAAGAGCTTTTAAGGAAAATGAGAGCTTATAACTAGATTGCTATAAAACGGATTCAACAATTTATAAAGGAAACATTAACTTTCATTATACTTTAAGAAACATTATGATGAGGCGAAAAGTGTTACTTAGGGGGTCATTTTAGCCCTAATCCGTAATTATTTGATCAAATATTTCCTTAAATCGTTCCTTTTGTCATTTTAGGTACTTTGAAGAGGAATTCTGGAAAAGGAAGCATTTTGGACGTTTTTGGAGCATAAAAGTGAAGAAAACGACAAAGTCTCAAATTATGCTGAAAACAGTACCTGACGGCGTCACGTTCTATCGTGTGACGGCGTCACGCTTTGACAACATGAAGGATGATTTTTACACTAGACCCCCCAGAAAGTTTTGAGGAATTAACACGTGACGGTGTCACGTGTTGGAAGCCCTAGGCCGTCACGTTATGTAGTAAAGGGAGACGGCCCAGAGGGAATTACAAGGGGACGACGTCAAGAATGGATCTGAGCAATCCGAATTTTATTTTGGCGGCGAGATGACGGCGTCAGACCCTATAAGCTGACGCCGTCACAATGTAAAATATATATATAGTTTTATAATTTTCATTCATTGGTGTGCAACTTTTGGGAACAAAACCCTAGCTCGCTTTTCTACTGTAATTTTGAGGGTTTTCCACCCTTGAAACTTGGATGCTTAATTGAAGATAAGTCTCTTCCAAATCATTCAATATGTCTATGTATTGTGTGATTATATCTTATGCTTGTCTTTCAATTAACATGATAGGCTAGG
>LBNU01033661.1:15706-36499 GCA_014162995.1 Artemisia annua
ATTTATAATTTTATATCATTTTATAAGAGCAATTTCAAATACTAAAGCCCAAATCCCAAATAGCCAGGCCCAAATACGAGGCCCAAGTAGGAATTAAGTTTTGAAATTACGAGGCCCAAGAAAGAAATAACTCAAATACTTGAAATTCAAGCCAAAATCCATAAATCCCCTAAATGCTTCTAAAAATGGCGTCACGCCTTACCAAAAAGGCGCGCCTTTGCACGCCTTTTCGCGCCTTATTCCACGCCTTTTCACCCGACGCCTAGACCTCACGCCTTGGTCCATTTCGTGGCGCCGAGGCCACGCCTCGCGCCTTGGCGCGCCTTTTAGAACACTGACGGCGAGGCTCCTCTCTCCACCACAACTAGCTCTCTAATATTGTAACGTACAGTTAAAGAACACATATAGAAAATTTTCATAGTATTAAACCACTTGAGATGGCGCAAATAAAATAACAACTTCACTAGTATTATAATCATATCGTTCGTGTGAAAATGTATTTATACAAATTGTATTATATTGATGATCACAATTAAGAAACGAAAATGAACATTCAAACTTATGATGGATAGACAATCTTCGAAGTCGTTCCACTTGCATATCTGAATTATAAAGTTCAAAGTAAATGAAGAAAACAAGAATATTACATTGATATATAGACTATAGTAAAGGTAGGTTTAAAAGTCAGCAAGTCATATTTGTGTTAAGTCGTCAAGGATAGTTATCATTTACTTATTTTCATCTTAATGTTAGTACGGGCTCAAGCCCAAGTCCGAATTCTAGTACGGGCTCAAGCCTAAGTCCGAATTCTAGAATTCGGACTTGGGCTTGAGCCCGTACTAACACTTAAAGGCATATCTCGTTCTAAATATAGACGAGATTTAATATAGTTACAAATGACAACAAGTAACTAAATAGGGATGTGGTGTCATGAGACTCCATTGAGTTTTGATTCATAGTGTTAACATTCGCAGAAAGTTACCTTTTTCTTTTCTTTAGTAAATGAACTCGATATGATTGAATTGTGTTTTTAGTACTTGCTTAGTCGATTCGCTAGCAGATGAAAAATATACTTCAAATTGTTAACTCGGTCATTTCAATCGAACTTGCAATGTTCAATTTTTCTCATACAATGCAATTTTAGAAAAAAATCGTGCATTTAGTTAAGTCATGGTTTCACCACCGAAGACATTAATTGTATAACAATAACCTTAACTTCGAGCATCCACTATAAGATGTTCATGGATAAGCTATAACAAAACTGGAAAAAGTTTTCTATCTGATTTCAATTATAATCCTGAAAGTCATTTTATATTTGTGACATGATAATGATAATGTCCTAATTTTTGAAACTTTTCATATACACAATTAACGAATGTGTAATGTCAAACATTTGTAATGTCGAAATATAGTTTTATCATAGTGTTTAAAAAAAAAAAAAAAAAAAAAAAAAAAAAAGTGTTTATAATTTATTAATATGTGATTACACGAAATGCTTATATATCTTAATAAAATTCAACCATAATGCATGCCATAATAAATACGTACAAAATTGAATAACAATTTTTAAGAAGTAAACAATTAAAGGTTTTTAGAATAAAATAAGATCTAATATCAAAATACTTATTATATCTTAAATATTTAAACACATAAAAGTATATAAAATAGTTATAATGGAAATTTTCGTAAATATGTTTGTATAAGGATGTTTAGATTTCTGATGAATTTAGTTAAACATTTACTTTATAACAAATAAAATAATGAATTACACAATTTTTTTATTCATTTTTTAATATTTCTATATTATTATTATTTTTAACATGAATTACACAATTTAATACGCAACAAAATGATATGGCATAAATATGCATAAATCCACTGTATAGCTAATTTGCTGGAAGTAAAAGATGTTAGGCATCCATAATGAACGGTGGGTGGGCATGTGGAGGGTGCATGTGTCGCCGCTGATTTTGAGGATAAGAAGTGTCGCAAAATAACAAAGACTTTTCACGACGTCTTAAAACATGGATTCTCATTCTCTCATTTTAATTTGCTTCCCCCTGATAAGTCTGTTTAATTTTGACCCGAATATTCGCTATCCTTGACTATCCTCGTCGGATTCGGGTCACATGCCACTTGTCTTCACTACTACTATTATCTATTTTTAGACAATAAAGAATTAACCACAAAAACAACTTCGTACTTACAGCGATCGAACCAGAACCAAATATAAACCGGATGCATTTAAGATGCATTTACGAAAAATTGATGTTATTTCCAAAAATTAACACAATATCAAAAAAAATCCGTAAGAGTCCCGAACAACTCGCGGAACCCCAGTTCCGTCCCTGCGTACTTACACTCTGTTCCCGAGTATAAAAGGGAAAGAGGAGAGATGGAGAGGAAAAAAGGAGTGAAGTAAAAAGGAGAAGAATAAGAAATTATTTTTTTATTTTGTGTTCCCGAGTTGGAAAGAAAAGAGAAGGAAGTAACTAAAAAATAGCTTTAAAATCAACATCACTCCATTTCATCCCAATTTGGGAAGTAAATTAGGAGAGTAATTTTGATGTAATTTGCTATCCTTTACTTTCCTCTCCCCTCCTAAAAAATCTCAAGAACGCAATTTTTTTTTATTTCATCCCAAACCTTTCCTTTTCACTGAGTGTTATATTCTTTCCTTTTTTACATGATGCTACTTCTTTTTGTCAAGTTGTCCAGAAAATATACTCCCCTTGTTTCATACGTGTTTGTCATCTTTTATCTCAAATTATTGTTCAATTCTAAATTTCAAGCTATCACCAAATTTTAAGATAATAAACATAAAATTATATGGATGAGACAATGTCATTTTTTAAATATGTCTTATACTCTTTATCTGGACTATATCCTGGAATGAAGAAAGTAACGCTCTTTAAAATACTAAAATAATGTCTTTTTATACATACGGATTGCGGAAAAAGGATAGCCCTTCTACTTCTATCGATTGCATTTTTATTTAGATGTCATTTTAAAGCTATGTCAATCCATAACGTCAAAAAAAAAAATTACAAAAGGTTTTAACGTAGTGGTATCAAGATGTTCTCATCCAAAGAATCGGTGTTTTAGCCCCCCGTGGAGAGAACGAATAGTTTAAGGGTGTGTAGTTAACGAGTAACAAAGTCAAAATAATTATTAACATGTTAAAAATACCTGATAAAATATTTGGTACATAAAAGAAGGATCAAAATCCACTCAAGTTGAAAGTAACTTGATTGATCATGTTGGCCAATCATAATTTAGATAAATGTATAAAAGTTATTTTTAAGTTAAATTCAAGGGGGCCATTTATATTTATCTTAATTGCTATTGGTCAACATGACCTATCAATTTACTCTCAACTTGAGAGGATCTTGCTCCATAAAAGAATGTATGCTCACTTTTAAAACTCTTCTATCGATCATGTAAGAGTATATTATGCATGTTCGTTAGAGTCCATGTGATTGGCCTCAAACAGTCAACTTAAATTAACCAAAGATATTGGTCAAATAAAGTTAAACCACTTGAAGACAACTAACCAAGGAGTACAGAATATCCCTGGGTCGTTTAATCCCAACGAGGTGTGGAATTTGTAATAGGACGAATCTGGGATCGAGTGATAATTGAACAGAAACGGTGTTGAGTGATTTACACTAATGAATGAAAGAAAATAGCTTTAAACAAGCTATATGAACAAGCACGTGAAAGGAAATTGACTAGAAACGTTTAAAAACATAAAACGCGTACGTTTAATTTAAATTCACGTAAACGTACTAAATAAAAAGTGAATTCTTACCAATACAAATCCCACGGATGTGAAATTTATATTTTTGGAATCCTAATAATAAAAGAAAATTATTAGAAATTTAAAATTATTTATTAGACTATTTAATTAATTATTATTAATTAAAAACTATTTATTAACTATTTAAAATAAACTAAATTATAATTAAATATGAATTTAAGCTAGATAAATGAAATTTTAACTTTGAAAATTCTAAAATAACCTAAAACTTATATTAAAACTTAAAATATATTTATTTGACTTTTTATCTATTTATTATTAATTAATTACTATTTATTAATTATTTAAAACTAATTTAAATTATAGTAAATACTAAATAAACACTAATAAATCTAAAACTTTTTCTATAAATATTATATAAGTACAGGAACCTAGAAAAATTATAACAATGGAAAGTGCTTAATGAAAAAGCTTAAAATAAGCCAAATGGTTTAAATAGAAGCTATCACTATTTTTAAAATGATGATTTTCTGTTTTTTTCTTTTACATACCTATTTAAATACTGAAAATATTAAATTTTAATAAAGACAAGAAATTTGGAACTTGAAAATAAGCAGATTGTAAGCTTATGAGCTTATCAGTTAAGCTTTTGAGCTTAACTTGATGTTTCATGCTCAAATAAGCTGCCAAATAAGCTTTATAATGGGAACCAAAGACAAAATAAGGTGCAAATAAGTACAAGGGACTGAAATGAGTTAACTGGAACAAGAAAGAGGCACTGAATAAGCTTTAATAAGCAAATAAGCAAAACCAAATCCCACAGTGAACTAGCAGGCCTGCAGTTATCTTTAAGAGCAAATCCAGCTTATACAATAAGCTGAAAAGTCCAAATTTAACACTGAGATAGCAAGTTGGGCTAGTGGACTTTCCAAAAAGCTTAAGCTCACACTGTGGGGTCCACAAATGAGCTTATGGAGGGATTGTGAAAAAGCTACCAATACACTGAATTCTCAGTATATGCTGAGAGATGGGAAAAGTTAAAAGCTAATAGCAGCCCTATTAATTAAGCTTGAAAGCTCAAATAAACCTTGGAAACAACAATATTGGTTAATGAGCTTTCCAAAGAGCTCAATAACTCAAGATTAGACCCATTGGTGAGTTCAGTGTGAGCTTATGAAATGGAGACTATATACTGAATACTCAGTATACATGGTTCAGTGGTGTGATATGTCAAGACAAATTAAGCAGTTTAAATAAGCACAAGACTGGAAAATAAAAGCATGCATATGTAGCCAGCAATAAGAGCTTCTCAAAATACCAAATATCAACCACTAACATGCATTAGAGAACAAGTAACAAGCTAAGTAAAACAGGCTTAAGCAACAAACTCCTTTGGTACAGGGGTGTATTATGAAATTCAGGCACAAAGAAGTAGTCAAATAAGCAATTGAACTAAGTTAATAAAAATAACTAAAAATATTCCACAAAAGATGAGCAGCTAAATTATATTATCCTAAAAGCACAAGACTTGAAACCTAATATTAAGTCCAAGAGAAATTTATCTAATTAAAAAAAAAAAAAAAAAAAAAAAAAAACCACTATGAATTTGACTTTTTACTAAAACATGAAAAGTTGACTTTTGTGAGATTCTATTGCTTCTAAGTTACTGAGATTAGTGTAATAAACTAAAATGAAATGAAATTAAGCTAATGTAACTCAATATGTAACTAATTCTATGATTGTGCAACTTATATCCTTAACAGTGAATGCAAATATGGAGATTAAGAGATTGTTGACTTTTTTTACTTTTGACTACTGATTTTTCTGGCTTAATTGAACTAATATGACCCATAGTGAGTTGTTAGAACAAAGAACAACAACTAAAACATGTTATAGCACAAAGGACACAGCAATGCCAAACACCCCTTAAGTAAGACTGATTTTAGATTTTCAAGGCATTTGACTGAATTAATCCACAATTCTGATTGATAGTAACATAACATGACATATTAAGCTGAAATGGACTAATAAACACTAATACTAACAACAAATACACAGTTGGCAGTTGAAAGAAATAATGAGCAACTAATAACCTTGATTAACAAGCTACTGATTTTAAGCAAGATTACAACTAACAACCACTAAATAAACACAAAAGGACCAGAGATAAGCAGTATAAAGCAGTTATACAGTAAGAAGCTAAAATTGAGAAGTAAGCTTACAATATGCAATCCAAGCTTAGACAGAGAACCAAGGACCAAGAACATGACCTAAAGCCTCCCATGAGGTACTACAACCACTGCCATCCAAGTTATACAGTGCTCCTTGCTTCTTCCTTCTTGAAAACTGATTTTTAATTTTCTACTATTTTTCTTGTGATTTTTGAGTATTTTTGTTTATTAACTATAAACTGAATTTTAAGGTTTCTAATAGCTTACACAAGCTATCTGAGGAGCTTATGTGAGCTTATTTGTCCATAACAACAACTCTAAACAACATTCACAGAACATGAGATTTTGAACATGAATTTTGCATAAACTGAAAATGAGATCTAACACTGAAATTCAAAGTTGAAACAAGTTTATTACAAACTAAGAACACTTCACAAAGTACTTGAAAGCTGAATTTAAGACTGGAAATTAAAAATTGACTAAGTCGACATAAAGAAAACTAAATTACACTAGATATCTTCCATCTCTGCTCTATCCTTCAATTATATAGATATTTTGAGGTTACAGTTGTCTTCAGAGACTTTCCCACTTCAATTTATGGCCCTCGTATCTCTGCTTTTCATCCTAGCCTTTTAAATGGCTTTTGGCACCAAAAGTCATGGGGGTTGCTTGGAGCAGTTTCAGGGCATTAAATGCACCTTGGAATGTTGTAGTGGTGGAGGGGACAAGCTAGGGGATAGATTATGGGCTGAGGGTTGAGGTGGAAAGCAAAACAGGGGTAAGTGAGTTTTCTCAGTGGAGGAGAAAAAAGGGTGGAGTGTGAGATTGAAGAAGCAATAAATGCTTCTTGGAGATTTATGTTTGGAGGTGGTAAGGTGGTGAGACATGTGGAAGGGATGAGGTGGTGGAAAAACCACCCTGGTATTGGGTTGCAGGCGTGGGTGAGGGGGATAAACAGGGAAGGAGGTATGAAGGGGGTGTTGACCATGGTTTGACCCCGTTTAAATATTAAGGGGGTGTTTTGTTGGGCCTGAGGGAGTTGGGCCAGGAAACAAAAGGGGGTATTGGGTTTTTAGTTTATTGGGTTTGGTTTATTTTGGGGTTTAAGGAAATAATAGGGTCCGGTTTGGTTTTGTATAAATTCAAGCCTAAGGACCAATTGTGTAACTTTTGGATTTTTGAGGGTTTGTGATGTAACTTTCCATAAGATGCCAAAAAGGACCAAAATTTCCATGTTTGAATAACCCAAGGACCAAAGTTATATAATTTCCAAAAATTAAAACTCCAGGGGCCATTTTTGCCATTTTTAAACTTCAGGGACTAATCTTGCCATTTGTTGAAAAGTTTTATTCAAGGACCAATTTTGACAACTTTGAATAATACAGGGACCTTGAATGATAATTTTCCACATTTTGAATACCAGGGACTATTTCTGCCAATTTATGAAAGTTCAGGGACTGAAACTGCCAATTATGCAAACTTTGATCATTTTTCATCAGTTTTCAATCCTTTTGCACCTGAAACATATAAAAACACAATCCAGGGATACTTCCTGTATTTTGAGACATTTCTGAGTGTTTTTAAATATTTTTGTAGTGCAGATGGGATAAAAATGATGAGTATTTACACACTCATCAATCCCCCACACTAAACTATTGCTAGTCCCTAGCAATCCTTTTTGAAAATTTAATGGATTTGATGTCTCTTTACCAAATAGCCATTACTTCTGGAGTAGCCAATGTTTAAGTATGATACTTTGGTACATTGATGACCAAATGATTTTTAGCAAATCATCAGCTGTCAACGGATTTGATTTGTCTTTACAAAAAGCCGTTTGCTTTTGGACTAGCCAACTCTTTGATATAATACAGTTATCATCTTGGNTGATGTCTCTTTACCAAATAGCCATTACTTCTGGAGTAGCCAATGTTTAAGTATGATACTTTGGTACATTGATGACCAAATGATTTTTAGCAAATCATCAGCTGTCAACGGATTTGATTTGTCTTTACAAAAAGCCGTTTGCTTTTGGACTAGCCAACTCTTTGATATAATACAGTTATCATCTTGGTGAGTTGATTACCAATTATGGTTTTCTACTGCCTTTACCACAAGCCATAACCTTGCGGGCTAATCAACTCTTTACTATCAAAGATATGGTGAGTTGAATACCATACAATTTTTGGCAAATTGTCAGCCATAAACGGATTTGAGATATCTTTACCTAGAGCCGTTTGCTCTCGTATTAGCCAGTCCTTATGTGGGTTAGACATGGTGGACTGATTACCATTTGTTGTGTTAGTGCAAAGCACTTCCACAAAGTAAAAAATTTTAAAATTTTGGCCAAAATGGGGGTATTAGGGCACTAAAGGTACTCATGTGATCAAATTCGTCAGAATTCTCCCCCCACACTTAGAATTGAATGTTGTCCTCAATATTCAAAGTCCCGGCTATTATGCCGACTCTTTGAACGTGAAAAGATAACATTACTAGCTAAGTGTGGTAACACAACAATTATTCTCTTTTTTATATTTACAATTTTCTCATTCATCATCATTCATTTTTTTCTATTTATATATATTATATATATATATATATATATATATATATATATATATACACACACACACACACAACAGCAGGGGCACTCCCCCACACTTAGGTGTTAGAAAAGAGAAAGAAGTCAGATACATGGGTGAAAACCCATGTTGTGCTAATGTTTTTGTTCACCGAGTCACTAGCTTGACTCGATCCCCGCATTCATTGGTTCATGGGGAAAGTTTAAAGATCCGGGACAACCATGGATGGTATGTCCTCTCCGAAGTAGTGCTTTAACCGATGACCATTCACTTTGAAATTTGGACTGTCATTTTTAGATAACTCAACGGTACCATATGGATAAACTTTTGAAATGGTGAATGGACCAGACCAACGGGATTTGAGTTTTCCCGAGAAAATCTTCAATCTTGAATTGAAAAGAAGGACTCGATCACCAACGCTGTAAACGTGGTTCTTGATTTTAGAGTCATGAATCCTCTTTGTCTTTTCTTTGTATATTAAAGAATTCTCGTAGGCTTGATCACGTAGTTCATTTAATTCATTCATTTGAACTTTACGGTGATCACCCGCAGATTGGAGGTCAAAGTTAGCATGCTTTAAGGCCCAGTAGGCTTTGTGCTCTAGTTCGATCGGAAGATGACATGCCTTTCCGTACACAAGCTTGTAAGGCGTACACCCGATGGGTGTTTTGTAAGCTGTACGGAAGGCCCATCGTGCATCATCCAACTTATCCGACCAGGATGCACGATTTTCTCCTACAGTCCTTTCCAGTATCCTTTTTATACCACGATTTGAAACTTCTACTTGTCCACTTGTTTGTGGGTGGTACGCAATAGAAAGACGGTGAGTTACACCATACTTTTGCATGACTTTATCAAATTTGTCATTGCAGAAATGCGTACCACGATCACTGATTATAGCACGTGGAGTTCCAAAACGGGCAAACAGAGCTTTCAGGAATTTCACAACAACTCGGGCATCATTGGTGGGTAAAGCTTTCGCTTCAACCCATTTTGACAAGTAGTCAACAGCCACGATAATGTATTTGTTTCCTCGAGATGATGGAAATGGCCCCATAAAGTCAATGCCCCATACATCAAAAATTTCACAGACTTGAATAGCATTTTGTGGCATTTCATTCCTTTATGAAATATTCCCGTGACGTTGACAAGCGTCACAAGTTTTGATTAGATCATGTGCATCTTTGTAGATTGTGGGCCAATAGAATCCAGAATCAAACACCTTTTTGGCGGTGTAGTTTGAACTATGATGTCCCCCAGTAGGTCCAGCATGGCAAGCCTTGAGAATATCAACGGCTTCCTGACCATATACACACCGCCTGGTGACTTGATCCGCACAGATTTTAAATAAATAGGGGTCGTCCCAAAATTAATTTTTAACATCCTTAAAGAATTTATTCTTCTGTTGGGTCGACATCCCTTTCACAACAAAGTTACCTGCATGGTAATTTGCGAAGTCAGCAAACCGTGGGGTAGTAGAATCTCCACGAAAAGCAACCGCATTGAGTGTCTCGAGAGGAAATGTTTCATTTATTTCCTTTTTCTCGAAAACATCTTGGTGAGGGTTCTCTAATCGGGACAGATGATCAGCAGCTAGGTTCTTAGCTCCTTTTTTATCACGTATAATGATATCAAATTCTTGTAGGAGGAGAACCCAACGGAGCAATCTCGGCTTTGCATCTTGTTTTTCAAAGAGATATTTGAGAGCCGAGTGATCCGTATACACTACGCATTTCGTCAAGATTAAGTATGGCCGAAACTTTTCAAATGCATACACCACGGCTAATAATTCTTTTTCCGTAGTGGTGTAATCAGTTTGAGCTTCGGTCATAGTTTTACTTGCATAGTGGATAGGCTGAAAGTGTTTGGTTTTTCGTTGCCCCAGGACTGCACCGATAGCAAAGTCACTTGCATCGCAGATGAGCTCAAAGGGAAAATCCCAGTCAGGGGCAACTAGAACGGGTGCTTCCGTAAGCTTTCTTTTTAATGTTTCAAAAGCTTCGATGCACTCTGGTGAGAAGATAAAAGGAGCATCCTTCTCAAGGAGATGGGTCATGGGCCGGGAGATTTTTAGAAAAATCTTGTATGAATCTACGATAGAATCCGGCATGACCCAAAAAACTCCTAATACCTTTGACGGTAGTGGGATGAGGCAATTTAGCAATGACATCAACTTTAGCTCTGTCAACCTCAATCCCATTCTTTGATATCTTATAGCTGAGGACAATGCCTTCTTTTACCATAAAATGACTCTTTTCCCAATTTAGACAAAGATTGGTGTCTTCACACCGTTTCAACATGTTTTCTAAATTGGAGAGACATGCTTGGAATGAATCCCCAATGACTGAAAAGTCATCCATAAAGACTTCCATTGTTTTTCCGATCATGTCGGTGAAAATGGCCATCATACACCTCTGGAACGTGCCTGGAGCATTACATAAGCCAAAAGGCAAACGTTTATAAGCAAAGGTTCCATAGGGGCATGTGAAGGTAGTCTTTTCTTGATCCTGTGGATCAATGGGGATTTGAAAGTAACCCGAGAAACCGTCAAGGAAACAATAGTACTCGTTTCCCGCTAATCTCTCAAGCATCTGATCCATGAAGGGTAGAGGAAAGTGGTCTTTTCGGGTGGCGTCATTTAACTTACGATAGTCAATGCACACACGCCATCCCGTAACCAATCGAGTTGGAATCAACTCGTTTTCATCATTTGTGACAACAGTTATGCCACCTTTTTTGGAACACAGTGAATGGGACTAACCCAAGGACTATCAGATATCGGGTAAATCAATCCTGCATCAAGAAGTTTGAGAACCTCTTGTTTGATAACATCGTGGATTTTAGGATTCACCCGTCTTTGATGTTGGACTGCAGTTTTTAAATTCATCCTCCATTAAAATCTTGTGAGTACAAAATTCAGGGTTGATACCCTTTATGTCGGAGAGTTTCCAAGCAATGGCTTGCTTGTGTGACTTTAAGACCTTTATGAGAACAGTCTTTTCCTCATCACTTAAATCTTTAGCAATAATGACGGGTAATTTATCATCACCCTCCAAAAATGCGTATTCAAGATGAGGTGGCAAGTCTTTGAGTTCGACCTCAGGAAATTCTTCAGTTTTCTCAACTGATTTGATTTCCTCATTATGAAGTTCTACGGGAGGGAGTGGAGGATAATTGTCCTGATTCAACAATTTCTCAAGAAGAAGAATATCTCCCTCCAGATCAATCTCATTGTTATCAATTCCCTCTGGAACTGAATCACTTTTGAGAAACGCCTCGACCTCTTCCAAAAGGAAATCACTTCCCTCAAACAGAGTGAGAGAAGGGGAAGAGTCGGAAATGATAGGTTGAGAAGATGTGGTGGGATCCCCACTCACAGAATTATGAGAATAACCAAGAAATTCTTGAGAGTACTCCTCTGAAGCAATATCAATGATATCTATTCGGTTAACCGATTCAGAATCATAATTTGAGGAGTACCTCGAAGTTTGATCGAGGTTAAAGGTGACAGCTTCGTTACCAACACGTAATATGATTTCTTGCTCAAATACATCAATGAGAGCACGACCCGTTCTCAGGAATCCTCTTCCAACAATGAGAGGAACCCTTTGATCAGCGTCGAAATCAACAACCACAAAGTCAGCTGGGAAATGGAACTTTCCTACTTTCAGAAACACATCCTTAGCAATGCCAAGAGGACGAGATATTGAACGATCAGCAAGCTCTAGAGTCATTCATGTAGGAGTAAGATCCGGAAGAGAAAGTTTCTTCCATACTGAATGAGGCATCAGGTTGATGCTTGCACCAAGATCGGCAAGGCATAGCATTCAACCATTCCCGGAAATACACAAGGTATTAGAAACTTTCTAGGATCTCCAAGCTTTTCAGGAAGCTTCTTTAATAGAACTGCAGAGCAGTTCTCATTCAATGGAGTTTTTGCCATTTCAAACAGTTTTTCCTTGTTGCTTAACAAGTGTTTGATTGTTGATGCAAATTTGGGCATCAGAATAATAGCATCCGCAAAGCTTATGTCAAAATGTAATTCTTTAAATATTTGAAAGAATTTATCCATTTGTTGACTAGCCTTTTCGCGGAGCTTTTGCTAATTTAAACGTGATGGGTAATGAATAAAAGTTTTGGATTTAGGGTTTTCAACCTGGATTTCATGTGGTTCAAAAACAACTCCTGGTTTGGGTTTGGATTTCGGGACAACTTGAGGGTGGACGTCGTCGGTACCTCCATTATTAGTAGGAAGTACCTTGTCCTTAGTCACCTCATATTCACTTTCCACTACCTTGGAAGGAGAAGAAGAAGAGGTAGTAGGAATAGTGGGTTCATCATATGAAACACCACTTCTGGTTGTGATCGCCTTTGCATCGCCCCTCGGCTTAGCGACCGTGTTGCTAGGTAAAGTACCTGAGCCCGAGGGTCGATCATTTAAAGACTTCTTGTTCAGAGATCTGGCTGACCAACAACCTGTTTGTTTCNAGAAGAGGTAGTAGGAATAGTGGGTTCATCATATGAAACACCACTTCTGGTTGTGATCGCCTTTGCATCGCCCCTCGGCTTAGCGACCGTGTTGCTAGGTAAAGTACCTGAGCCCGAGGGTCGATCATTTAAAGACTTCTTGATCTCAGAGATCTGGCTGACCAACAACCTGTTTGTTTCTTCCTGAGTTTTCATGAACTGCTTTAACAAATCATCAGATGATGGTTGTGGAGCTGGGAGAATGGCTTGAGTTTGATTAGGGAAATTTTGGACTCGGTTATTTTGATTATAACCTTGATGTTGAAAGTTCCCTTGATTTGGAATACCATTTCCCTGAAAATGATTTCCTTGGTTGAAATTGTTTCTGTTAAAGTTTCCTTGGTGTTGGAAACCTTGGTTTTGTCCAGAATTGAAATTCCCTTGGTTTTGATAACCTTGGTTCATTCGAGGTTGGTTTTGGTTCCAGTTTTGCAAATTCTGGTTTTGATTGAAACCGGGTGGTCCTAGGTAGTTGTTAGCACGGTAACTGGGTTCCATTTGAGGACGGTATTGATTACCTCCCTGATTTGAAGTACCGGCTATAGCATTAGCTTCAAAAGGACTACCATCGGTGGCAGTACAGTTGTAGTATGCATGAGGGCACCACAAGTAACACAGACTTCCACTTTCTTCACTTCAGCNGTAACTGGGTTCCATTTGAGGACGGTATTGATTACCTCCCTGATTTGAAGTACCGGCTATAGCATTAGCTTCAAAAGGACTACCATCGGTGGCAGTACAGTTGTAGTATGCATGAGGGCACCACAAGTAACACAGACTTCCACTTTCTTCACTTCAGCATGTGAAGGAGTTTGTGTGAAAGTGACTTTCTTTTGGTTTGAGAGAACCAAAGCTTGAATAGCATCCGTGAGTTTGTCAATTTTAGCATCGGTGCTGGAAGGACTCACGGGAGATGAAGTAGAAGGACCAACACTCACTTGGGAACTATACGGTTTAGTTCGTGCAGTTCGGACCTTAGACTTATTTTCAATGATAGCTAAAGCTTCTTTAGTGGTTTTGCTCAAAAAATTACCTCCAGCGGAGGCATTGAGAGAATCTTGGTCAGATTGGCTCACACCATTATAAAAAGTGTCGATTTGCATCAACTCGGTGAAACCATGGATGAGGACATTTACGAAGCAATTCTTTGAAACGATCCCACGCGTCACTAAACGATTCATCAAATCTTTGTGTGAATTTGATGATTTCATTTTTAAGACTTGTCGTTCTAGACGGGGGAAAGAACTCGTTCACAAATTTGGTAACTAAATCCTCCCATGTTTCAATTGAACGAGGGGGTTGTTTTTCCAGCCAAATCCGGGCTGATCCCTCGAGAGAAAATGGGAATAGAAGAAGTTTGATTGCTTCAGAAGGGACATTCTTGTATTTGATTGTAGATGTGATCTTGTTAAACCATCGAATATGAGCGTGAGGATCATCCCTCTCAAAACCATAAAATTGACTTGAGGTTACAAGATTTAGTAACCCGGTTTTGAGCTCAAAATTATCAGCCACGATGGCTGGGACAACAATGGCATCTCCATAACCCTCAATGGGAGCTTGGAGAAGCTCATTCATGGGACGGTCTTCTGTCATGATGATAGGGATTTTGGGGACAACACGTATCTCAGATATGACTGATGGAGCAGAACGTCTACGACGTCTTCGAGGTATGTTTACAAGTTCACGAAAAGGGCTCGTTGACCTAGAAGAACGAGTGCGCATGCACTAAGATGAGTCTAAGAATCGTTTAGAGTGATGGAAACTTAGAAAAGGTAAGAAGAATCTTTTTGGGTTTTTGATTTTTTGTGAAAACCTGAGATACGANATCCGGGCTGATCCCTCGAGAGAAAATGGGAATAGAAGAAGTTTGATTGCTTCAGAAGGGACATTCTTGTATTTGATTGTAGATGTGATCTTGTTAAACCATCGAATATGAGCGTGAGGATCATCCCTCTCAAAACCATAAAATTGACTTGAGGTTACAAGATTTAGTAACCCGGTTTTGAGCTCAAAATTATCAGCCACGATGGCTGGGACAACAATGGCATCTCCATAACCCTCAATGGGAGCTTGGAGAAGCTCATTCATGGGACGGTCTTCTGTCATGATGATAGGGATTTTGGGGACAACACGTATCTCAGATATGACTGATGGAGCAGAACGTCTACGACGTCTTCGAGGTATGTTTACAAGTTCACGAAAAGGGCTCGTTGACCTAGAAGAACGAGTGCGCATGCACTAAGATGAGTCTAAGAATCGTTTAGAGTGATGGAAACTTAGAAAAGGTAAGAAGAATCTTTTTGGGTTTTTGATTTTTTGTGAAAACCTGAGATACGATATTTTTGGTTATCGATCCGTCAAACGAATTAAATTCACGATAATTTTAGTTTTTATATGAAAATAAGAGAATATGGACAAAGATGGTAAATATACAATGGATGTATATTCAACAATCACTAATGCTTCAAATTCGTTGTACGCAGCACACCTCCCCGGCAGCTGCGCCAAAATTTGATTGGCCTCAAATAGTCAACTTAAATTAACCAAAGATATTGCTCAAATAAAGTCAAACCACTTGAAGACAACTAACCAAGGAGTACAGAATATCCCCGAGTCGTTTAATCCCAACGAGGTGTGAAATCTGTAATAGGACGAATCTGGGATCGAGTGATAATTGAACAGAAACGGTGTTGAGTGATTTACACTAAGGAATGAAAGAAAATAGCTTTAAACAAGCTATATGAACAAGCACGTGAAAGGAAATTGACTAGAAACGTTTAAAAACCTAAAACGCGTACGTTTAATTTAAATTCACGTAAACGTACTAAATAAAAAGTGAATTCTTACCAATACAAATCTCACGGATGTGAAATTTATATTTTTGGAATCCTAATAATAAAAGAAAATTATTAGAAATTTAAAATTATTTATTAGACTATTTAATTAATTATTATTAATTAAAAACTATTTATTAACTATTTAAAATAAACTAAATTATAATTAAATATGAATTTAAGCTAGATAAATGAAATTTTAACTTTGAAAATTCTAAAATAACCTAAAACTTATTTTAAAACTTAAAATATATTTATTTGACTTTTTATCTATTTATTATTAATTAATTACTATTTATTAATTATTTAAAACTAATTTAAATTATAGTAAATACTAAATAAACACTAATAAATCTAAAACTTTTTCTATAAATATTATATAAGTACAGGAACCTAGGAAAATTATAAAAATGGAAAGTGCTTAATGAAAAAGCTCAAAATAAGCCAAATAGCTTAAATAGAAGCTATTACTATATTTAAAATGATGATTTTCCGTTTTTTCTTTTACAGACCTATTTAAATACTGAAAATATTAAATTTGAATAAAGACAAGAAATTTGGAACTTGGAAATAAGTAGATTGTAAGCTTATGAGCTTATCAGTTAAGCTTTTGAGCTTAACTTGATGTTTCAAGCTCAAATAAGCTGCCAAATAAGCTTTATAATGGGAACCAAAGACAAAATAAGGTGCAAATAAGTACAAGGGACTGAAATGAGCTAAATGGAACAAGAAAGAGGCACTGAATAAGCTTTAATAAGGAAATAAGCAAAACCAAATCCCACAACTTGTAGGCCTGTAGTGATCTTTAAGAGCAAATCCAGCTTATACAATAAGCTGAAAAGTCCAAATTTAACACTGAGATAGCAAGTTGGGCTGGTGGACTTTTGAAAAAGCCTAAGCTCACACTGTGGGGTCCACAAATGAGCTTATGGAGGGCTTGTGAAAAAGCTACCAATACACTGAATTCTCAGTATATGCTAAGAGATGGGACAAGTTAAAAGCTAATAGCAGCCCTATTAATTAAGCTTGAAAGCTCAAATAAACCTTGGAACCAACAATATTGGTTAATGAGATTTCCAAAGAGCTCAATAACTCAAGATTAGACCCATTGGTGAGCTCTGTGTGAGCTTATCAAATGGAGACTATATACTGAATACTCGGTATAGATGGTTCAGTGGTGTGAAATGTCAAGACAAATTAAGCAGTTTAAACAAGCACAAGACTGGAAAATAAAAGCATGCATATGTAGCCAGCAATAAGAGCTTCTCAAAATACCAAATATCAACCACTAACATGCATTAGAGAACAAGTAACAAGCTAAGTAAAACAGGCTTAAGCAACAAACTCCTTTGGTACAGGGGTGTATTATGAAATTCAGACACAAAGAAGCAGTCAAATAAGCAATTGAACTAAGTTAATAAAAATAACTAAAAATATTCCACAAAAGATGAGCATCTAAATAATATTATCCTAAAAGCACAAGACTTGAAACCTAATATTAAGTCCAAGAGAAATTTATCTAATTAAATAAAAAAAAACTTACTATGAATTTGACTTTTTATGAAAACATGAAAAGTTGACTTTTGTGAGATTCTATTGCTTCTAAGTTACTGAGATTAGATAATAAACTAAAATGAAATGAAATTAAGCAAATGTGACTCAATATGTAACTAATTCTATGATTGTGCAACTTATTTCCTTAACAGTGAATGCAAATATGGAGATTAAGAGATTGTTTACTTTTTTTACTTTTGACTACTGATTTTTCTGACTTAATTGAACTAATATGACCCAGAGTGAGTTGTTAGAACAAAGAACAGCAACTAAAACATATTATAACACAAAGAACACAGTAATGCCAAACACCCCTTAAGTAAGACTGATTTTAGATTTTCAAGGCATTTGACTGAATTAATCCACAATTCTGATTGATAGTAACATAACATGACATATTAAGCTGAAATGGACTACTAAACACTAATACTAACAACAAATACACAGTTGGCAGTTGAAAGAAATAATGAGCAACTAATAACCTTGATTAACAAGCTACTGATTTTAAGCAAGATTACAACTAACAACCAATAAATAAACACAAAAGGACCAGAGATAAGCAGTATAAAGCAGTTATACAGTAAGAAGCTAAAATTGAGAATTAAGCTTACAATATGCAATCCAATCTTAGACAGAGAACCAAGGACCAAGAACATGACCTAAAGCCTCCCATGAGGTACTACAACCACTGCCATCCAAGTTATACAGTGCTCCTTGCTTCTTCCTTCTTGAAAACTGATTTTTAATTTTCTTCTATTTTTCTTGTGATTTTTGGGTATTTTTGCTTATTAACTATAAACTGAATTTTAAGGTTTCTAATAGCTTACACAAGCTATCTGGAGCTTATGTGAGCTTATTTGTCCATAACAACAACTCTAAACAACATTCACAGAACATGAGATTTTGAACATGAATTTTGCATAAACTGAAAATGAGATCTAACACTGAAATTCAAAGTTGAAACAAGTTTATTACAAACTGAGAACACTTCACAAAGTACTTGAAAGCTGAATTTAAGACTGGAAATTAAAAATTGACTAAGTCGACATAAAGAAAACTAAACACTAGATATCTTCCATCTCTGCTCTATCCTTCAATTATATAGATATTTTGAGGTTACAGTTGTCTTCAGAGACTTTCCCACTTCAATTTATGGCCCTCGTATCTCTGCTTTTCATCCTAGCCTTTTAAATGGCTTTTGGCACCAAAAGTCATGGGGGTTGCTTGGAGCAGTTTCAGGGCATTAAATGCACCTTGGATGTGTAGTGGTGGAGGGGACAAGCTAGGGGATAGATTATGGGCTGAGGGTTGAGGTGGAAAGCAAAACAGGGGTAAGTGAGTTTTCTCAGTGGAGGAGAAAAAAGGGTGGAGTGTGAGATTGAAGAAGCAATAAATGCTTCTTGGAGATTTATGTTTGGAGGTGGTAAGGTGGTGAGACATGTGGAAGGGATGAGGTGGTGGAAAAACCACCCTGGTATTGGGTTGCAGGCGTGGGTGAGGGGGATGAACAGGGAATGAGGTATGAAGGGGGTGTTGACCGTGGTTTGACCCCGTTTAAATATTAAGGGGGTGTTTTGTTGGGCCTGAGGGAGTTGGGCCAGGAAACAAAAGGGGGTATTGGGTTTTTAGTTTATTGGGTTTGGTTTATTTTTGGGTTTAGGGAAATAATAGGATCCGGTTTGGTTTTGTATAAATTCAAGCCCAAGGACCAATTGTGTAACTTTTGGATTTTTGAGGGTTTGTGATGTAACTTTCCATAAGATGCTAAAATGGACCAAAATTGCCATGTTTGAATAACCCAAGGACCAAAGATATATAATTTCCAAAAATTAAAACTCCAGGGGCCATTTTTGCCATTTTTGAAACTTCAGGGACTAATCTTGCCATTTGTTGAAAAGTTTTATTTAAGGACCAATTTTGACAACTTTGAATAATACAGGGACCTTGAATGATAATTTTCCACATTTTGAATACCAGGGACTATTTCTGCCAATGTATGAAAGTTCAGGGACTGAAACTGCCAATTATGCAAACTTTGATCGTTTTTCATCAGTTTTCAATCTTTTTGCACCTGAAACATATAAAAACACAATCCAGGGATATTTCCTGTATTTTGAGACATTTCTGAGTGTTTTTAAATGTTTTTGTAGTGCAGATGAGATAAAAATGATGAGTATTTACACACTCATCACTATGCATCTGGATTAAGTAATGATAGCCATAATGGTAGACTACCACATGAGAGCTCTATTTTAAAATCGACAGTTGGAATTTGTGGTTCATCATGCTAACCAAATAAGGTACGTATTCTAGCATTAGTATAGGTAACAACTCTTTTATTTCAATTTTCACAAAAGAATTTATTTAATTATTTGTATTTCATGCATTACAACTTGGTAGTTTGTCAGTTCATTTGCTTCTACACCGAATATAAAGAAAACAACTTAACCTAGCTTGGATCATCTGGTCAGTAATCAACTGCGAAACTTCTTATCCAATTCAACTATCATGTCTGTCTATATTTGGTCGGTATCTACAAACCATATTTGAATATAACTTTAGTATGACTTAATGAAGAAATTGATATAACGAGCGAGTTAGATAACAAATGATATTCAACAAAGAAGACGGTTGACAATGACGCATAAAATGACTCGTACCCCCTTTGCTTTTCTAGGCCACATGGTTATACACATGCTTTGTCTATATATCACTTCCAATATCTCGGGTCATTTTTAAGACAATCAGCATCAAAAACAAAATAAAGAATGTAACATGTTAATGTTAGGAATATGAGTTTTACTAATTTGCGTTGGTTGTCTAAATATTGATATATATTTTGAACAAATTGATAATAGGATATTGGCAGTAATCTTATTCGAATGACGAAATTAAATTGCACATGCCACAAGTTTATGGTAAGGACTAAGAGCATTGGGTGTGGATGAGTAGATTTTCCACTTCATTCGGGCCTCACACGTGCCACATCACCTAACACCTCTTCACAACTAACCCCTCCCCCCTCACTAAACAACTAACCTCAACCTTTTCATTTGGGCCCCACCACTTGCACTTTTATTTTTTTTATTCATTTCATTTTTTAAACAAATTAAATTTATTTCATTCTAAACATAAAAATGTTAAAAAAATAAATAAATAAATAAATTAAAAAAACAGGAAACTGTTAATAAAAAGAAAATAAAAACATAAGGGCCAAAACCAACCTTCTTCCTTCCACGAAGGACCAAAACTGTAACATTCTTCATCTTCTTCCTTTTTTTTTTTTTTTTTTTTTTTTTTTTTTTTTTTTTTTTTTTTTTTTTTTTTTTTTTTTTTTTTTTTTTTTTTTTTTTTTTTTTTTTTTT
>LBNU01033663.1:7242-29210 GCA_014162995.1 Artemisia annua
TGGTGGTTATGGCGAGGGGTCTTCCAAAAAGCCGCGTCCAGTGGTTGACGCAGGTGCATCTTCAGCGGTGGATGCGCACATTGAGTAAGTGTCCTTTAGATATGCGCAAAGTTCTGTTAACTGTGATTCTTTGCTAAGCTGTTTCTTTGTTTGTGCAGTGTTGAAGCTGGGAAGCCATTGGAGGAAGGCGCATCCGCAACTGAGGCGGAGAAGGAAGATACCCTATCTCCTCCCCCCATGTAAGTAACGTAAATGTAGTGTACTCAAAGTAGCTTGACTTATCTTTTATGTCATAAGTTGACGTTGTATCTTTTTTGTCGCGCAGTGTGCAGCCAACTGAGGATGCTGACGCACGTAGTAGGAGTGCGTCGCCCCTTGTGAGTCCCTTTCTTGATGAAGAGGCTTCGCAGAGGGGAACGGAAGTGGATTCCAAGTCCTTGGACCACTTGATGGAGGAGTTGGAGTCGGTTGCTGCGCGCCAGGCTGAGTTGGTTGCGCAAGTGAGGACGGGCTATGCGGGGGAGAGTAGCCGTTCGTCACAGAAGGAGGAGGAGATTGCCAGTTTGAGGGCGCAGTTGACTGCTGCTCAAACTGAGTTGGCTAGCTCCAAGGCTGAGCTGGAGCGCTCTGATGCATATGCGCGGAGGCTAGCCGACGAGAAGATGCAGCTCTGGCAAATCTGGACCAAGAGCAGTCTTCCTTTGCGCAGTACAAGTCCACTTGTCTGTGGGCTCTAAGGTAATTGGAGCGCAACAAAGTCAACCTGTTCTTCCAGCTAGACGAATTCCGCAGAACAGTGGAGGCTGCATTGAAGGTGCAGGAAGAGAAGCTACGCAAGCTAAGCATAGAGTATGACGAGGAGTTGTACCCGCATCTAGTTTCGTCTATAGCTGAGCGCAGGTAATTCCTTTACTTCATTGTTACTTTCCTTTATACTTATAAGTATTTTGTATCATAACATTTTGTTGTTTGTGTAGGTGGTTGATCAGCCACAGGCTTCGTCTGGCTGCGCTATGTACTTTAGAGTCCTCAGAGGTTACGGGGGCCTTTGGGAAGGTTGTGGAATGCGCCATGGCGCATGGCAAGACATTGGCCGCAGATAAGCTGGACGAGGCTAAGTTGTTGACTGTGCCACTTACTGAGGTACCTGGGTACAAGCCGGACACCCTCGATGAGCTTGTCGCTGCTATGGAGGAGCTGAAGGTAGTTGAGCTTCCTCAGATCGCGCAGCTGGAGCGCGATCAGGATTACCCGATTGATGTAATCTTGAAGGGGCTCACCTTGCCGAGGCATCTGATGGATGATGCTGATCAGCAACTAGAGTTCTACCTGAAGCCTGATGTTTCGCAGTTGCAGGTACCTCTTTTTGCTCAACCGCGTGATTTACTTAATCCGTTCATCATTGAGAAAGAGGTGCCTCTGCAGGAATCCCTAACTGCCCACGCCTCCAGNCAGATCGCGCAGCTGGAGCGCGATCAGGATTACCCGATTGATGTAATCTTGAAGGGGCTCACCTTGCCGAGGCATCTGATGGATGATGCTGATCAGCAACCAGAGTTCTACCTGAAGCCTGATGTTTCGCAGTTGCAGGTACCTCTTTTTGCTCAACCGCGTGATTTACTTAATCCGTTCATCATTGAGAAAGAGGTGCCTCTGCAGGAATCCCTAACTGCCCACGCCTCCAGATTTGCCAGGAAAAAAGGTATCAAAGGGAAGGCCATTTTGTGCGGCCTTGGCGCAGCTCATCTCCCTAGGTCTGATGGTGTACCCGTTAGCATGGCAACAGTTTCCCTTAGTGATGTTGAACTGCTGAAGAGGCTTGGGGATGCTAAGGATGCAGCCTTTTGTGGTAGCAGCACCCAGCTGAGGCGTACACATAGTTTTTAGGCTTGTATGATGTTTCTTTTTTGAACAACTCTGTGTGTATCAATGCCTTGTTTATAATAGTAAGGAGTTTTGTACATTTGCCTCTTTTGTGTGTACTTAGCCTTTTTTGAGTTCTCCAAGCACTTAGAATTATGTTTGAACTTGTTGTTCTTTTGTGAGTATTTTGAGTGCTGTTTGTACATAACTTACATATCTTTGCATCAAGACTTCTAAGTATCCAAAGCATGCTCAAAGGAAAACCATAATCATGTATGAAGTTCATAAAGTAAAGATCATATTCGTGTATGAAACTATAAAGTAAAGATCATATTCGTGTATGAAATTTCTCACTTAGAAAAAGTCACAGTTGTGTATGAATTTTTGTAAGTGTATGCAGCGTACTGCGAATATTATTTTAAGGGGTCAAGAGTCTTGGCTCCTAAATTGTTAAACGCGCACAGTGTGCAATATTGCGCATCCATCGTGGGGTGCGCAAGGAACTTACACCAACGTCTTGAGCGTAAGGTGTTTAACAAGGATGCGTGATCCGATGTTGATGGGTTTGCAACCCTCTTACTCAACAAGTTGTTTAGTAGGTTAACTCATCCTTTTACCATCGTGGGTATGAATAAGTGCATGCACGCCATGTAGGCTAAAGGTAATGTAACCAACACATTGAAACATAAATAGTATTTAAATAACAATGTAAAGAAAGTGTCTCGCGGAGTTAGCTAGAAACCGCGAATTTGAATTAATACTTGCAAGTTTTTACAAAAAAGGAAAAATTACTTATCTAGATAAAGTAGAAAAAACAAAGATACATGGATCCTTATTGGGGCACTTACTAAAGTAAAGAAAGTGTCTCGCGGAGTTAGCTAGAAACCGCGAATTTGAATTAATACTTGCAAGTTTTTACAAAAAAGGAAAAATTACTTATCTAGATAAAGTAGAAAAAACAAAGAAACATGGATCCTTATTGGGGCACTTACTAAAGTGCGTGAGTGTCCATGTGGGGCCGTAGCCTTTTCTAAAGATAGCATCTCTTGAGATTGCGAATGTTCCATGTGCGTTGTAGCTCATGGCCATCCTTGCCGCGCAACTTGTACGCGCCTTTTCCAAGTGCTTCAACGACCTCGTAAGGTCCTTCCCACTTTGGTCCTAGCTTACCAGTATCTTCTGCGCGGCTTGAGTCATTTTCGCGGTATACGAAATTGCCTGGTCGGAATGAGGTGCTTCGTACTTTGGCGTCATAGTATCCTTTCATTCTTGACTTGGCTTTTTCTTCCCGTATTGCTGCGCGTTCACGCCTTTCTTCCAATAGATCTAAGTCTATGCGCCGCTCGTCATCATTTGTGGTAATGTTAACTTCCGCTGTGCGGATAGTTGGCATTCCAATTTCAGCTGGTATTACAGCTTCTATCCCATAGACAAGAGAGAAGGGAGTGTCTCCGTTGCTAACCTTGATAGTTGTTCGGTGCACCCAGAGAACATGTGACAGTTCTTCCACCCATCTTCCTTTGTGTCTGTCCAAACGTGCTTTGATGGTGAAGACTACGGTTCGCGCGTTCAACCAGACCGTTGGTTTGTGGGTGAGTTACTGACGCAAAGTGTTGTGTGATATTCAGTTGTTCGCACCAATCTTTAAACGGATTGTCACGGAATTGTTTTCCGTTGTCTGAGATGATTTCTCCAGGTAATCCAAAGCGACATACTATGTTATCCCAAACGAATCGCTTAACTTGGTTGCCTGTGATTGTTGCCACTGCTTTTGCCTCAATCCACTTAGTGAAGTAATCTATTGCCACGATGAGGAATTTCAATCCGCCTGCGGCAATAGGGAAAGGTCCAACGATGTCGATACCCACTTGTAAAATGGCCATGGTGATGTGATGGGTGTTAGCTCATGTTGTGGTCAGCGCTGGATGGGTCTATGAACTTGGCAGTCGCTGCACTTCCGTACCAAATCCCGCGCATCACGGTGCATAGTGGGCCAGTAGAATCCTGACCTTAGGGCTCGCGCCACAACAGACAGTGGTCCTGAATGCATACTGCATGAACCAGCGTGGATCTCTCGAAGTACGTAATCTGCCTGAAGAGGTCCAACGCACCTAAGCCATGGTTGCAAGAATGAGCGCCTGTATAAGACGCCATCTCTAAGCTCGAATCGCTGCGCTGTGCGCCGTATTCGTCGAGCTTCCTTTTGTTCTTGGGGTAGTATGCCCTTGCTGATAAAGTCCACGATAGGGGTTATCCATGTAGGGCCGTCTTCTTCTATCACCGTGGATACTTCCATCTCGGAGATGGATTTGTCTTTTAGAATTTCTACCAATACCTATTTTGACAGGTGAGCAAAACTTGTGGACGCAATCTTGCTTAGCGCATCTGCTTTCTTGTTCTCCCCTCTAGGGACTTGTTTGATCGTAAACCTGTCAAAGCCTTGGATTAAGGACTTTGTTTTTTCAAGGTATTGGATCATGTTGTCTTCTTTAGCTTCGTATTCGCCTGACACCTGGTTGGCTACTAATCGGGAGTCTATGTTTACTTCTAGGTTGCGTACACCCATTCGCGTTGCAATGCGTAGTCCAGCGATTAGGGCTTCATATTCTGCCTCGTTGTTCGTGGCAGTGAATTCAAAGCGTAGGGCGTATGTGAACTCCATTCCTTCTGGGTTGGTGAGGATAAGGCCTGCGCCTGAACCATCTACGCATGAGGATCCATCCGTGAATAGAATCCATGGTTCTTGTAGTTCGGCCTTGGATTGTGGAGCTACATCCTTGGTGTCTGGTTTTTCAATGATGAAGTCCGCGAGAACCTGCCCCTTGACTGCAGTGCGTGGTCTATAGGAGATGTTGTGTTCGCCGAGCAATACACTCCACTTTTGCAATCGCCCAGATGCGTCGGGTTTGGAGATAACTTGCTTGATAGGTTGATCTGTGATCACCACTATAGGATGCGCTTGGGAGTATCTGCGCAGTCTTTTGGCTGCAAATACTAATGCCAAGACCAATTTTTCCATTGTACTATAGTTGATCTCCGTTTTCTTAAGTGCTTTATTGACGAAGTATACCGGTGTTTGCACTAAATTCCTATCTGTCAGTAGCACTGCGCTTACTGCCCCATGAGTCGCGGATAAGTACATGATTAACTCTTCCCCTGGACGGGGGGCGACTAACTTAGGGAGCGCTGCTATAGTCTTCTTAAGCTGTAGAAAAGCTTCCTCCGCTTCTGTAGTCCAGCGAAAATATCCCTTTTTTGTACACTTCTTGAGTGTTTTAAAGAGTGGGAGTGATTTGTCCGCTGACTTAGATAAGAATCTGTTTAAGCCTGCCAGTTTCCCAGTCAGGGATTGAACTTCCTTTAGCGTGCGTGGTGAAGGAAGTTGGATGACCGCTTCTGTCTTTTCTGGGCACGGTTTAATGCCATCCGGTTCTATCAAGTATCCCAAGAACATGCCTTCCATAGCGCCAAAAGTGCACTTCTTAGGGTTTAACTTCATATTGATTTTCCGTAGTGTTCTGAATGTTTCTTCAATTCATCTTCGGTATGGCTCTTTATGACCATGATGAGACGAAAAGTGTACCCGTTTTAAGGGGTCATTTAAGCCCTAATTCGAGTAAATGTGATCAAATATTGCCCTAAATCGTTCCTTTTGTCATTTTAGGTACTTTTGAGAAGAATTCTGACAACATGCATATTTGGACGTTTTTGGAGCATAAAAGTGAAGAAAACGACAAAGTCTCAAAAGAAGCTGGATTTCCTACCTGACGGCGTCAGAGTCACAAGGTGACGCCGTCAGCCAACATTGACAAAAGAGTGAAGTCAGATTACACTAGACGCCCTATGAAGAAAACAAGATGTTTACACCTGACGGCGTCAGGTGTTAGAGAAAGTAGGCCGTCAGGTGTTAACTTAAAGAGTGACGGCCCAGAGCAAAATAAAGAGTGACGGCGTCAGAAGTAAATCTAGGCCATCCGAGAACCCTAATGACGGCGAGCTGACGGCGTCAGAACCCATAACCTGACGCCGTCAGAATGTAAAATCTATATATATTTTTCTATTTTTCATTCATTAGTGTGGAACTTTTGGTACAAGTTTGGGAAAAACCCTAAAGACGAATTTGGCTGTATTTTCAAGGGTTTTTCACCCTTGAATCCTTCATGTTCAATTAAAGATAAGTCCTCACTTAAATTAATCAATATGTCTATGTGTTGGTTAATTATATCTTATGCTTGTCTTTCAATTAACATGCTAGGCTAGATTTTTCTTGTGTTTGCTTAGATCTAATGAAACCTAACTATTAATTATTGGTTGATTGGTGTGTTATTACTTTGTTGGGATGAATGTTTCATCAATGTTAGGCTTAAGAAAACTGGCAATACTCCTATATGGTAACATGCTTGAACGTCTTAAGAAACATGTAACTAAGGCATACTAGGTTATTAAGGTAGTATTTAACGCATGAGCCACTGTTTACAATCCCTATGATTATGTGTACGCATAGTTGTAGGAGGAGATAAGAGCTCATAGAATTGGGGAGATATGTATGCCACCCCATGAATTGTTAAGGAATACACCCGTCATCCACGCAAGTAATACATACACCAATTAACCGGTAAAAGATAGTTAGGGAGTAAGGAAGTCTAAGTAAACACATTTGTCTCTATATAAGTTTTCACAACCACAATAGTTTAGTTATTTTATTTTAATTGCAATTGTAGTTTTTTTGGTTAGTTGACTAGAACTAATTTCGCCCACTCCTCCAAAACCCGAGATTTTACTTGCTTTCCATAAAATATTAAAATACAAAAATAATCTTCCTTCACCTTTAGACCTTTTAGAGTAGTTTTTCTATCCTAACGAACACTATTCCCTGTGAGAGAACGATCAATCCCCCGTACTTACCACTACACTAAACTACACCGACCAGGTACACTGCCTGGTGGGATTGCAAGCTTCTCAAGATCCCTTGAGAGGTAAAACCTGTTGCGTGGTCGCAATCCCACGCGCATCAGACCAGGTCATCAACATAGACTTCTAAGTTGCGGCTCACTTGCTTTTCAAATGCATTATCTACCAAGCGCTGGTAGGTGGCACCCGCGTTCTTCAGTCCAAAAGGCATCTTCGTGTAACAATAGACACCTTGGCTCGTATGGAAAGCTGTCTTTTACTCGTCTTCCTTAGCCATTTGGATTTGGTGGTACCCTTTATATGCGTCCAAGAAGCATTTAAAGGGGTATCCACATAAGGACTCCACTTTCCAATCTATCTCTGGTAGTGTGTAGTAGTCCTGTGGACATGCTTTGTTGAGATCAGTGAAGTCTACGCACATCCGCCAACTGCCATCACTCTTTTTAACCATGACTGGGTTAGACAGCCAATCATGGTAGTAGACTTCTCGCATGATACCCGCGTCCACTAGCTTATGTACTTCCTCCAAGATGGCTTTCGCGCGCTCTGGAGCTTGGCCGCGCTTCTTCTGCGTTATTGGTGGATATCCTTGTCGGATTTGCAACTTGTGTTCTGAGATTGACCGAGGTACGCCAGTCATGTGCTTTGGCTCCCATGCGAAGACATCTAGATTCTTTTGCAGGAGTGCGCACACGGCTGCTTTTCCTTTGTCTGACAGCGAGCCCCCGAGTGATATCTGTTGTTCAGGGTAATCGGGGTGGATTGCTACTTTTAGGTTCGGTATCTTGGCTACGCCATGCTCTGGAGTGTGTGTCGTTCCACATGTAACTGTGTTACATTCTTCAGGGGGCACAGCGTTATTGTAGAGGGTGACAATGCCGCCTTCTACTGGGAATTTGAGCATCCCATGTGATGTGGATGGTACTGCGCGCAGGGCTGATATTCCTGATCTTCCGATGATGCCATTGTATGCGAGGGAGACCTAATCACCATAAAGTTCATCCACGNGACGATGCCACCTTCTACTGGGAATTTGAGCATCCCATGTGATGTGGATGGTACTGCGCGCAGGGCTGATATTCCTGATCTTCCGATGATGCCATTGTATGCGAGGGAGACCTAATCACCATAAAGTTCATCCACGCTTTTGTGGAGTGCTCTTTATTACCGACCATAACTAGCAGCCGTAGTTGTCCTATAGGCCATATCTTTTCTCCTGTAAAGCCCGTTAATGATGTCGCGGCGGGGACTAGCTGGCTTTGTATCTCAGGTCGTAATCTCTTGAAACAATGTTCGTACATTATCTCTGCGGATGCTCCTCCATCAACGTACATACGGTGGATATCGTGCCCCCCCTGTATTTATTTCGATGGTGAGTGGCTCCGCCACTGCGTTGTCCGCAGTCAAAGTGGGAAAAGAGATTTCATCACCGGAGGAAAACCTTTGGCTGACTTTTTGCTTGACTTTGCGTTGCCATGATTGTATCATGTAGATTGTGTCCGCCTTATCTTTAGGTGCTTCTTTTTTATCCACGGTTCTTTGTCTATCTTTTCCTTCTTTAATGTTCTTAACTAAGTGGTCCAGCTTGCCCTCTTTCACTAATTTGTCGATTAGTTGGCGCAGCTGTACGCACTCATTTGTTGTGTGGCCCTTCTGTCCGTGGTATTCGCAATACCCATTCCCCGTGCGCTTCCCTTCTGGTGTGCGCATTGGTGGGGGTTTGGGGAAGTTTGCGCCTTCTATTGCAAATATCTCTCGTAGAGTTTTTATCAATGGGGTATACTTGTCGTTTCCCCGTGTGCCTCCATCATTGCGATAGGTTTTATTACGACTACCGCTTTGGTCATTAGATTGTCTCCTTGACTGTTCTTGCGGTCTGTAATTCGAATATCCTTTCTTGCTATCTGCGGCGGCAGCTTCTCCTTGGATGAAGGACCTTGTGCGCTTCATTAGTTCATTAAAGTTTTGGGGAACCTTATCATTTAATTTATTGATGAGCTCTTGGTTATTGATCCCATTCATGAATCCTGAAATTTTTAGTACCTCAGGACACGCCTTGACGTGTATACATTCATCCTTAAAGCGCTCCATGTAAGCACTCGTTGATTCCCCTTGGCGCTGTTTCACTCTGGCCAATTCCACAGGGTTCTTAGCGCACTTCTTCCTATGAGTGAAATTCACGCGGAATGCTTTTCGCAACTCTTCAAACCCGTCTATGCTTCTTCGTGGAAGCTTGCTAAACCAAGTTCGCGCATTCCCCACTAGCGTGGAGTTAAACATATGGCACCACACAGGTTGTGGCCAATTTTCGATAGTAGCAGCGGATTCGAAAATTTTTAGGTGATCATCAGGATCACCCGTTCCATCATATGTTTTAACATTGGCGGGCATGCACCTTTTCTTGCGATCCGAATAATCGTTGATGCGCCTTGTGAATGCATTAACCTTTTGGCGACGCCAAGGAAGAGATATGTCCTCGTCTTCTTCCTCGCGATGTCTCCCTCTGGACTTCCAGTGTCCTGTCTCTCTATCCTCGTTGTCCGAGGAGCTACTTGAGGAAGAATCGTTCCTTTTGCGGCGCTTGCGCCGTTTTTCCTCGAAGTCCGAGCTTGAGGGGCTTTCACTTGGGGGAACTCGTCTTCCCAGTATGTCATGAACTCTTCTGCTTCCAGATCTAGAAGAGCTCTCGCTCGGTGAGCGCCGTCGTCCAAGTCTGTCACGAATTCTGCGATTACCATGCCTAGAGTGGACATTAGTACGCCTCTCATTGTCTTCGTATTCCTCTGAGTATTGTGAGTCGGATGCTGTACCGAGCCTAGCGTGGACATCGGAACGCCTCTCATTGTTTTCGCGCTCTAGATGGCGCGGTGGGGAGTTTTCATTAAAGTTAAGCCGAGCTTGTAAGTTCTGACTTGACCTTCTTCTTGCCTCCTCTGGCAGGAGGTTAGTTAATGCTTCATAATTCTTCTTGCCTCCTCTGGCAGGAGGTTAGTTAATTCTTCCAGCGCAATGATATTTTCTTCCACGTTAGTCCCCCTATCCCGGTTAGGCGCGCCTGGCGGCACAGTGTTGTCCACAATAGGTGCCGTTTGATGGGGAGTATTGAAGAGAGTGCGCTGAAGTTCTTTAGTGTTTGGAACCACCGTGGTGGTCTGAGTAGTCCCTGCGGGCAACTCTACCGTTGGAAGAATTAGGGTTGGTCCCGATTCTTGGTGGCCAGGCGCACTGGTTGTTCCAGAGGTCTGCCTAGAGGTTAGATCTTGATAGTTCCTCCTCTGGGGATCACCACGTGTCTTATCCAACTGCGGAGTCCGCTGGTTTGTGTTTTTGTGTTTCGTCATCCTAGTTCTTAGTGTAGGGTCCCACGGATGGCGCCACTTGTTGATACAAAAGTTGGGCGTTCCTTGTTTGGGTTCCTGTTCTCGTACCAATTAGATCTTAATNAGTTCATCCACGCTTTTGTGGAGTACTCCTTATTACCGACCATAACTAGCAGCCGTAGTTGTCCTATAGGCCATATCTTTTCTCCTGTAAAGCCCGTTAATGATGTCGCGGCGGGGACTAGCTGGCTTTGTATCTCAGGTCGTAATCTCTTGAAACAATGTTCGTACATTATCTCTGTGGATGCTCCTCCATCAACGTACATACGGTGGATATCGTGACCCCCCGCATTTATTTCGATGGTGAGTGGCTCCGCCACTGCGTTGTCCGCAGTTAAAGTGGGAAAAGGGATTTCATCACCGGAGGAAAACCTTTGGCTGACTTTTTGCTTGACTTTGCGTTGCCATGATTGTATCATGTAGATTGTGTCCGCCTTATCTTTAGGTGCTTCTTTTTTATCCACGGTTCTTTGTCTATCTTTTCCTTCTTTAATCTTCTTAACTAAGTGGTCCAGCTTGCCCTCTTTCACTAATTTGTCGATTAGTTGGCGCAGCTGGACGCACTCATTTGTTGTGTGGCCCTTCTGTCCGTGGTATTCGCAATACCCATTCCCCGTGCGCTTCCCTTCTGGTGTGCGCATTGGTGGGGGTTTGGGGAAGTTTGCGCCTTCTATTGCAAATATATCTTGTGGAGTTTTTATCAACGGGGTATACTTGTCGTTTCCCCGTGTGCCTCCATCATTGCGATAGGTTTTATTACGACTACCGCTCTGGTCATTAGATTGTCTCCTTGACTGTTCTTGCGGTCTGTAATTCGAATATCCTTTCTTGCTATCTGCGGCGGCAACTTCTCCTTGGATGAAGGACCTTGTGCGCTTCATTAGTTCATCAAAGGTTTGGGGAACCTTATCATTTAATTTATTGATGAGCTCTTGGTTATTGATCCCATTCATGAATCCTGAAATTTTTAGTACCTCAGGACACGCCTTGACGTGTATACATTCATCCTTAAAGCGCTCCATGTAAGCACTCGTTGATTCCCCTTGGCGCTGTTTCACTCTGGCCAATTCCACAGGGTTCTTAGCGCACTTCTTCCTCTGAGTGAAATTCACGCAGAATGCTTTTCGCAACTCTTCAAACCCGTCTATGCTTCTTCGTGGAAGCTTGCTAAACCAAGTTCGCGCATTCCCCACTAGCGTGGAGTTAAACATATGGCACCACACAGGTTGTGGCCAATTTTTGATAGTAGCAGTGGATTCGAAAATTTTTAGGTGATCATCAGGATCACCCGTTCCATCATATGTTTTAACATTGGCGGGCATGCACCTTTTCTTGCGATCCGAATAATTGCTGATGCGCCTTGTGAATGCATCAACCTTTTGGCGACGCCAAGGAAGAGATATGTCCTCGTCTTCTTCCTCGCGATGTCTCCCTCTGGACTTCCAGTGTCCTGTCTCTCTATCCTCGTTGTCCGAGGAGCTACTTGAGGAAGAATCGTTCCTTTTGCGGTGCTTGCGCCATTTTTCCTCGAAGTCCGAGCTTGAGGGGCTTTCACTTGGGGGAACTCGTCTTCCCAGTCTGTCATGAACTCTTCTGCTTCCAGATCTAGAAGAGCTCTCGCTCGGTGAGCGCCGTCGTCCAAGTCTGTCACGGATTCTGCGATTACCAAGCCTAGAGTGGACATTAGTACGCCTCTCATTGTCTTCGTATTCCTCCGAGTATTGTGAGTTGGATGCTGTACCGAGCCTAGCGTGGACATCGTTACGCCTCTCATTGTTTTCGCGCTCTAGATGGCGCGGTGGGGAGTTTTCATTAAAGTTAAGCCGAGCTTGTAAGTTCTGACTTGACCTTCTTCTTGCCTCCTCTTGCAGGAGGTTAGTTAATGCTTCATAATTTGGGATACAAAATTATTTAGCGTTAACTCATGCGTGTCTTCTTCCAGCGCAATGATATTTTCTTCCACGTTAGTCCCCCTATCCCGGTTAGGCGCGCCTGGCGGCACAGTGTTGTCCACAATAGGTGTCGTTTGATGGGGAGTATTGAAGAGAGTGCGCTGAAGTTCTTCAGTGTTTGGAACCACCGTGGTGGTCTGAGTAGTCCCTGCGGGCAACTCTACCGTTGGAAGAATTAGGGTTGGTCCCGATTCTTGGTGGCCAGGCGCACTGGTTGTTCCAGAGGTCTGCCTAGAGGTTGGATCTTGATAGTTCCTCCTCTGGGATCACCACGTGTCTTATCCAACTGCGGAGTCCGCTGGTTTGTGTTTTTGTGTTTCGTCATCCTAGTTCTTAGTGTAGGGTCCCATGGATGGCGCCACTTGTTGATACAAAAGTTGGGCGTTCCTTGTTTGGGTTCCTGTTCTCATACCAATTAGATCTTAATGCTTGAGACCTGCGCACTAAGAAAGCAAACAAACACCGTTAGGGTTATCGTGGGATTGTTTCCCACGATTATCCTCCGGCGTGAGAGTAAGTAATCGGTTTTAGGGTTATGTGAAGAGTTAGGGTTGTAAGTCGTACCCTTAACGAGGGCTATGATGCCCTATATATATACATACGAAACTGATAAGGTTTCGTGTTCCTCACTCTTCGGCGTGTCCGCCGATATCGGATATTTGATATATATCTCCTTAATAGGAGATATCCTATATCTAATCCATAAATAACTTTAGGTTTGGGCCTCGTGAGCCCAAACCGTTATCATAGTAGCCCACACGTAGTGGGCTTAAGTGTTAGTGACGTCTAATATTCGGATTCGTGACCCGAATATAGACTATACGTCATCACCTGATATTTCCAGTCTGTCAGAGAGAAAGAAGATCGGATGATGATAACTGCACTGCATAATGTTGTTGACATGTTCTGTATTAGATGTATATCGATTGTGGGGTGGAAATATGTGAGATCTTATTTGCGTTGATAATCTTTCAGTTTACATGTATGTCGTTTGTGGCTTTCATACATTTTATACAACTACTCTCTCCGTCCCATATTAAATGTCCACTTTCATTTTTCAAAGTCTTTTTTTATAAACTTTGACTTTAAATATTTTTATGTGCGTTATATAATACTTAATGCAAAATATATGAATGAATTGAGTTTTAAATGTATTTTCGTTAGATATAATTTTTATCTAATATTATATAAGACAAACAAAAATATTTACGGTCAAAGTTGAAGAAAAAAGACTCCAAAAGTCAAATGTGGACATTTAATATGGGACGGAGGGAGCTTAAATATAGGCCCCGGGAAACAAGTTCCAAACTAAAATGCTACTGAAACTTGTGTTGATTTGAGGAGTCTGCGCATGAAAAGGGACAAAAGTATAAGGAAAGTTTATCCTCGAGAGGTATGCAAGCTGGCTCTAAATTTTGATATAATTGCCAGTTTCGACCAATTTACTTATAAATTGACCGGTTTGTATTGTGCTCAAGAATCATAATACATATATATAACCACACGTACATTAACACTTTTACAAAGTTACATTTATCGTCTTGAATTATAAAATTTGCATGACAGAGATAGTAACATCGTTCATTTGGTTGATGGAAATGGAAAGGAAAGGAAAAGAACAAAAATGTAAAAATTAATACAAGAGGTGGTAGGATCTGACTTTTTTTTCCTATGAAATTGTTGCTCGGATTATATTTTATCTTCATACGAGATGTACAATGGGAAGATAAGAACTCCCTAGTGTATTCATTTGCACAACTGACTCAAACATATTTAAATTCTAAGATCATCCTGGTAACGATATAGTTTTGTAATCTTATTTTGCACAAACCATCTATAAAAAACTCAGAAGTATAAGTGACTGAGTCAGTCCAAATTAACCCATCCTATTTTGACCCATGTTTATAAATTATAACTACAGTTTTGATCATTTATCCAACCCGTATGACCCACCAAGTTTACCATCTCTACATAACACACATGTCCTAGCAAGCTACTTGAAATGCTGGTGCACCTTCATGAGCCCCACCCGTATCAATTCCTAGCTTCCATGTCTCCTATAAAAGAAAATAACTCACCCGCGAACGGATCATTCCCCAACTCCCTATTGTTGCTGACTAGAGTTCTTTCACACTCTTTATTCTCTTCACTAATCACAAACCGGCAAACTGGACACTGTCCACGGCTCTTCACCCAAGGTACAATGCAGTTCTCATGAAACATATGATTGCATGGTGTCAGTGTCACCATTTCTCTTGGTTTAAAGTCATCTAAGCAGACAGCACATCTCTTTCCATCTTCGTTGTCTTGTTTCTCATGTGCTTTGGGTTTAGAATCATAATCTCTATAATATAAGCTTACATGTCGTATCATAGGCTTGTAAATTTCTCTCCTAAGCTTTTCCAACCCTTTACATTGCTGGTCTCCCATCGATAAGGGATGGGAAGCCAACCTCGACTGGCGGGTAAATCTTGGGCTCCGGAGTGTATCGCTTGGCACAGTTGTGTTGTGTGCTCGGTTTTGCACCAGAGGTTGAGGTGTAACCCTGAAAAACCCACCCCTAGGAGTATTCAGAAACCAGTGGTGTCAAAAACTAGTGGCAAGATGAGTGGGTTGGGTCACTTTCTCCAACTTTTTTACTAGTAATCGTAGCGTTAAAAATCTAATCTTTTCAGTAACTAGTATTCAGAAGGTTGCATTATAACAATAGGCTGCGGGTAAATTCCAACCTGTTTGACCCATCTGACCCATTCCCTTTTTAGTTAAGAATTCTTGTTAAACCATTTTGAGATAAAACACAACTCAAATCGACCCATTCGGAAGGGGTGGATAAGGCCATCTATAGATAGCACTTTAGTTGCAAAGTTCAAGTAATGAACTAATATCTTACATGAAAATATCACAATGTTTCAAGACTTACCTAGCTAAAGCAAAAGATGGAACATGCGCTCCAGGCCTAAACAGACCAATTGAACCTGCTACACCCTGAAAATATAGATGAACAATTAAATGATAAAAATTTTAGGAAACCCAGATTTGCTTGTGTCATGTTAGACAAGATTTTTGAAGAATGTTGGGATGTGCGTTTCTAAAGTGATTACTGTGACTTCAATGATCAAGACCAGAATCAGATATGTAATGCTTAGAGTTACATATAGGTCTGTAACGTAACATTTATCTTTACAAAAATCAGTCCTCTATAGTATCTTCTTACATGCTTTTCTAACTCGGAATATTGACCCTAAACAGTCATAAAAGCATAATAATTTATATCTTTACCCAAACACTCAAGTCCTTATAATCAGTTTAGACACACACCCAAGCGTCCTTCATTCAGCCTAAAGATATGAGAAATCAAAATTAAGGATGGCTAATGCTTACATAGGTAAAGCCAGGAGCAAGAAACGTCGAAGAGATAGGAATCCTGTCGCGTGAACCATAATCATATTGTGCATCTATATTCTCCCAATAGTCCGGGTCCAAGGGATTGTTGTTGCGGCTGTTCATCTTAGAAAAATGCTGCAAGACGATGACGGTATTGGTAGATAGAACCACGTCTCACTTTATGCAGCATGATATTTTATATGGGTTTATAGTTACTTGTAGCTATGTATAAGAATTGATTCCTTCCGTTATGTTAATAGATTGACACGGCGAAATTTGACGCACACCTGCTTTATTCTCTTATCATGGGGTTGAGTTGCCACACTCATAGTAGGTTCCATTAAAGGTACTTATTCTTTTTGTAGTGGAAAATTAGCGATTTACATGACAAAAGAATATGGACATGTTGCTATCATAATATCTTATGAGCTAAAACATCAACTGCGTGACCATATCATGATGTGTATTAATCCTTTTTGGCCTAACATCATTTACTAATGGGTAGTTCAATTTCAGACTAGAAGACATAACACACCCACTCAAGAACTGGATTTTGAAACGTAATCAAGATTTAGTGCTTCAATCTTTCTAACATACCATTGCTTATAAACAAATTCAGATAAATGTTGTTGATATAGTACTTATATCTAGCACAAAGTTTACGCGTATCAAACTTTTTCAAACTATATCTTATTTCCTAACATAATAACCAAGTACCATGAATTTGAAAGATAAAGAACCAAAGCTGTGATTTTCAGGCTGATATCTGTTTGAGTTGCTTTTTATAAACTGTTGCAGGTTTAAAAATTCAACAGTTGTAACAAATTAGGCACAAGGCATCCAACTTTAATACAGATAACTTCAAAAACCAGACTAGATAAATGACTCCATTAACCGGTTCTAATACAAATGTTTTTGCAATAATTCAAGAAGCAACGTTAACTTTGAACAAGGTAAGTGGTATTGATCCCTTCATCGTTGTTACGTTTGTCTTTCCATCCATAAACAAAGCGTGATAACTAGTATAATATAATTTCATTACTGGAAGTGAACAACATACAACATAAGAAAATAGTTTCAGCAACGATGACAAAGTAACTTAGCTAAAAATCTAAAACACAACAGCATTAAGTCAAAGACAGATATTAATACTAAGAGAATTACTCGATTGTCAGGTCCATCTTTCTAACAAAGAAGGGGTCAGGAGTCACCCTCGACAAATTGAACCTTCCAACAACCTTCCCGCCTTTGATAGGTAGCAAGCTTCCAACGTAGTTAAACACATCCGACCAATACGCAACCCCATGATTCCCTATATTTTTTATCTGTTGCGAATCCAAATCATACATAACCAACTCACTATCATCCTTCTCCACCAAAACCTGCCCGTTTAACCCACACCCCAACGACCTCCCAAATTGCGCTCCAACTTCAAACGACCTATACTTCATCCACGACGAAACCACCCCATACTCCTCCATAACCCAAACCTCAAACGTCTTCCCGGTCCCCCTCTTAACCGAACCAATCACCCCCAACAAACCATTCACCGCCACCACATTCCAACTAAACTTCTCACCACGTCCAACTTCAAACTTAGGCGGCATTATATACTTAAAAACCTCTTCTCTTAAACCAAACCCAACAATCAGCTTCTTCCCATTCATTTCCTCAAACCCCAACGCAGTCCAATGAAAAGCCCCATTCAGAAAAACACTAGACCCCGACTCAAACACCAAAAACTTAACACTCGTCTTAACCTCCCTCCAACTATCCGTCCCTAACGAATAAACCTCCACTTGACTCAAAGGATACCCATAATACACAATCCTCAAAACCTTATAATCCTCATCAACCTTATCATACCCAAACCCCAAAACAACCTTAATCGGCCCATTCGGCGGCCTACTAATCCGCGAAACAGGTAAATCCTTAAACACCCTAGTACAAGGATTCCACAACAAAATAATACTACAAATGGGCAAAACACCTAAACACACAATCCCATTACAAGTACCCAAAACCCGCAAAGGTTTACATATGTTTAAAAAAGGGATGCTTAGTTCTAAAGGTATACGTATCGGTTTTTGGGCTTCGGGTAATGAGATAAGCCCTGTGGCGTTGGTGGTACCGTCTGATGGTGTGAATAGAAGTGCAGGGAGTTGGGTTTGGTTATGGGTGTGTTTGGATACGAAAGAGGGTGTTTGGAAAAGGGTGTTCCATGTTTTTGAGACTGATTTGAAGCGGAGGATGTGTTTGGTTGGGACACGTGTCAAGATGTCGATTATTACGTCTTTTGGGAGCTCTTCTTCTTCTTTTGACATTTTTGAGACTGGATTTTATTAGGGTTTTGGTGTGTGTGTAGAGAGAAGAAGATGATAGATAGTGTTCTATGTTTGTGAGAGTTGTGACTGACTGCTTTACTTTCCTTTTTTGAGAAAACACTTCAAGTACTGTTTGGTTTGACACGTATCTAATATGGACGGTCCACTAGAACCTAATCCCTCTTTCTCACATTAATAATTCCTCTTTCCATTTCAGGTTATCTCAAAATTATTATTGTATTTCTTTCTAAATATAGTTATAAATAGTGTAGCAAGTTTATGTTGCATCTAATAATACTAAAAACATCATTTAAACATTTCATTAAAATTGCATAAAGGTAAAATTGTTATTTTGCAAAAAAAAAAATAAAGAAAATTCAGTAATGATTATGTTTTTTTTAAATTTGTTTTTTTGTTGAAGGAGAATTATTTTGAAATGAATGAAGTAATAAATATGGGTTTTATCAAAGATGGGTGAGAAGGTTAGTTTCATCAAACCATTCCCGCTCTATAATGTACTGATAAAAAGTTGTCTTTTATTGGTAGTGTAATTTGAAAGACTGACTTGAAGATACATGATAATATGATGCCGAATTCGTAATCAAACCAAACAATGTTATTAAAAATGATACAAACACTTATATCCATTCACATTCCACCCCTAAATCAAACTCACGCCTATAGTGATTTTTAGTAGCATGCCAAACGCCGTTTTATTTTACAAGTATTTAAATACATGTATTTGTGTTTGTAAGGGAGTTTAAGTCTTTTCATATAAAAGATAGTAGATAGTGAATTAGTTTAAATTTAAATGTAAACTATTTATAATGCATCTTTGATCCTCTTTTATTTTTTTTAAGATTTTTAAAAATAGTTTTTAAGCATTACACATTCAACTATTAACTTGTCTAACTCTTTCAATTAATTTTATTCTTAAAACACCTTTTAAATAGTAGATGGCGCATACATGGCATGCAAGTACGTTAAGAGATTATTGGGGTCTCATGTTTGCCAGTCAAAACATCAGGAGTAAGACGTGATTGTTTTGATCAAAACCACTTGAGATTGAACTAGTAAAGAGCATTAACCTTTTTGTATATCTCTTCTTTTCTCACGTGTAAGGAGATAGAGATTAGAGGTGATGATTAGAGTATTTACAATGGGTAAAATGGTTAAAAGCTATTACTATTCTAAAAAGTCATTTTGAAGAGTTTTTTGTATTGCAACTAAGTACCCGTTTGGTTGGTTGGGTTACATGGGGGTTTGGGTTAGAAAAGTAAAATACGTCGTTTGTTTTCATTTTATGGGATTTGGGTTAGACATTAAGTCCCAATATTTGGGCATACTCAAAAGTAGGGTACCTTCACTACTTTACTGACAAAAGCTTGTATAAATTTTGTCTTTTACGTGTGTATAAACTATATATATTTTAACGTCATATGGCGTTTTGTTAAAATCCTGGTATCAAATTTCTTCTTTTTGTTACTCAAATGTTCTATAAACTATATATATTTTGACGTCATATGGCGTTTTGTTAAAAGCCTGGTCCAATTGTTTAAATACGAGAAATATAAGCGTGAGTTCGGTATGTGATAAAAGGAAATTCCTAAAACATAAGGCGGTGTCTTTTTGATTATTGGACGTAAATAAGACATAATTATGGACATTTTCGTCAACGATACTTCAACTAAACATAAAAGAGAAGATAGTTTGGCACAATCAAACTTTAACAATGTCATCCACATTAACAGTTTAATGTTTTGGTCTATTGGTTATAATAATTATACTAATCACGCAGCCTTTTAATTAGTTACTACTACTCGTTAATGTTAACGACCACGAGCTCTTACATCATCATGCAGCCAATATCCGCCTCCTAGTTGTTAGTCGTATAATGGGTATAGCCCATGAGTCGTTTGTATGGGCTACGGCCCGATAGTGTCTAGGGTACTAGGTCGGTCTTCTGTACTCTATTTATACATCGGCATATTATGATAATGAGATACGAAACACTATTATCCTACATGGTATCAGGCTCTGTTACGGTCCTGTATATCAAACCCTAAAGATTCCCTTCAACGTCTTCCCGATAGATTTGAAGCCACCTCTAACTTCTTCATGCAAGCTCTTTTGTCGTCGAAGCATTTCGGTTGTTCGCTCATGAAGTATTTCTTCGGTTTGATCACTAGGAGATGGAGTAGAATATTCGGGATAGTTGAGCTCTTCAAGATTGTCAACGAACTCGGAGAAAGAAGGGGTACTAGCACCGGGGGTGTTTTCCTCATCATCGTCGTCATCTTGTCGAGAAGATGAACCATGAAAGCTATGAGGACGTGATTTACCCTTGTCACTTCGAGTTCGCCTAGTTTGTTTAAGAGCGAGAGGACGAAGAGTAGGATAGATAGACTCGTAGATGCTATCGTCAAGATCGGGAAAGCACTCGATAACATGACGATAGAGGCAAGTTAGAAACATTCCATATGGAAGGTTGGCTTTGGGAGTTTTCCTAGCACACTCAATCCGTTTGATAAAGAAATAAGCCAAATTTTATTGCTTTTCGATAGCGATACAATACAACATGTGAGCAAGGCACGCCGGGAGATGGTCCCGATGTCCCCCGGTACCAAACGCATTCTCTCGAATGAGCTCTTCCCAACGCTTCATGTTGGGGCCTAGTTCCTTGAGGAGAATTTGAGTTGAAGAGATTTGGACATTTTTCGACTTAATTTTTCGAGTGGTAGTGTCACGCTCCACACCGAGGACTTGACGAATTTCGTCGGGATGAGGGATGTCGGAATAATATGGACCGAATGTAGGACGAGAGCGATGAAGAGATTCAAGGTCCCACTCGTTTGTGAAAACGGCTTGACCTCGAAAAGGGATTTGAAGGATTTGGCCGAATTGTTCGAGAGTCATGGTAATAAATTGATGTTGAATCATGAAGGAGATGGTGATGGCACCAAGATCATCAGTTTGAACCGTGACTTGGCTATAGAAATCAACTATGAAACGAGGGATGATGGGTTCATTAATTTCGAAAAGGCAATTGAAGTTTATGCTAGAGAACAAGCGATTTATGAAGTCGGATTGAGCATAAGCAAGATCTACTACACGTCCCTCATGAACGTTTCTATCCTCAATTTGACGATAAAGACGTCCAATAGAAGAAGATGTAGTAGGGAGTTGGGAGACTTTAGGAATGTAGTTTTTAGTTTGGGAAAGGTCTTCGGTAGTCGCTTTTGGCATTTTCACCTAAACACAACAACAATACAAAAGACCAAAATAAATATAAAGAAAAAATAAACATGTATGTATTGTTAAGCCGTATGTTGGAACATAAACATACTTCGACTCTAAGACAATAATCCTAAGAAGTAGTTTACTATGTTCCTTATTTTTATTTTTAACTCGTTCTAGATATATTTTACAGTGTTTAGCAAGTCGTTATGGACTAATCCAAACGCCCCTTTAAACATCTTAATATATCATGAAATTTACTAGATTTGCATTGTATTGTAAAACTAGTCATTTCTTGCGAGTTTCTTATGTATGTGATTTGTTTTCGAAAAAGATGTTTTGCATTTTGACTAAAAAAATATCATTTTTCTTGTTAAACCAAACGCTTCCTTAACTAGACACTAATACTACTAGTATGTCAATATATATATGAATTATATATCTTGACAACTCCGGATTACTAGTTTTTGGTTTATAAATTCGACAACGTTTTATAAAAATTATAACGACTTAATTTTGACATCATTTGGACATAATCCAAACGCCCTCTTATCGTTTGCAAAAATATTTTTACTTAGTCGAAAAGTATAGTTTCATGTTTTACAAGTTATGAAAACGTAATGTGATTAGTTTTAACAAGTTTTTATAGCATTATTCAACAATGTGTTAACCAAAAATTTTGAAAATAAGTGTATGAAATTTTTCAAAAATTTTCGACAAGAGGGTTTGTAATTATTGGTTTCTAGTGTTGTTAAAGTATCCTAATCCTAAGGGAAGCATTTAGTTATGGAAATCCTAGACCTAATTTAAAGGAAATCATGAATTTGAAAAATTTATTAAAACATGCATAATCCTTAGTTTGACCAAATTAGATGGAATTAAATGAAATGTGTTATGAAAAACTTACAATATGTAAT
>LBNU01033663.1:29747-52748 GCA_014162995.1 Artemisia annua
AAATTTCTCTAGTTTATTTACTTCTTCCTTGAGTTGTTTATTTTCCTCTTCAATAACTAGACAATTTTTACAATCACTTAAATTTTCTTTGCCTTTTTCTAGATTATTTAGTTTAGCTTTTAACTCAATTATTTCATCTTTTAGTTGGTTATTAGTTTGTTTTAGTAGTTTGTTTTTAACCATTACTTTTTGTCCTACTTTGCATAATATCCTATATTCGCTATCTAAGTCTTTTTCGTCTAAGGATAAGTTATCATCACTATAGTACTCAGTTTCGGAACTTACCTCATCGGATGCTGTTAGCTTTGTATTTTTATAATATAAAGTGTCGGTCATTAAAGTCTAAAATCATGTAATAGGTTGTGTTAGAAAACGTTTCAAGAGTTATAAGTTCATTAGTTCAAATAGAAAGAAGTCTAAGGGCCATACATGTAATATCCAAAGCCCTAGACTTGTTAGACTATATAATGTAATGTAATCCTCATTTTGAAGGAAGAGAGCTTCATCATCAATACACACACATTGTTCTTAATCTTTCATGAAGTCTCCACTCTCTCTCTCTACTCTCTCTCTAGAATAAGCATGAATAAGTTGTGAAATAAGTTGTTATCCAAGGTCATACAAGTGGTATCAGAGCCAAGGGATAGATTTAGGTTGATATAGATTAGTTTTTGGTTGTTTTTTTTGGGTTGTTTGGTTTAGTTTGGCTCGTTAATCATTGTTAGTATTCGCTAGATTTCATTTTTTTGTAGTACCGTCTGATGGTGTGAACAGAAGTGCAGGGAGATGGGTTTGGTTATGGGTGTGTTTGGAAATGAAAGAGGGTGTTTGGAAAAGGGTGTTCCATGTTTTTGAGACTGATTTGAAGCGGAGGATGTGTTTGGTTGGGACACGTGTCAAGATGTCGATTATTACGTCTTTTGGGAGCTCTTCTTCTTCTTTTGACATTTTTGAGACTGGAATTTATTAGGGTTTTGGTGTGTGTGTAGAGAGAAGAAGATGATAGATAGTGTTCTATGTTTGTGAGTTGTGTGACTGACTGCTTTACTTTCTTTTTTTGAGAAAACACTTCAAGTACTGTTTGGTTTGACACGTATCTAATATGGACATAACATTTTAGATGCACCTACAAAAGTAGATGCATCTCCACTTTATTCTTTTTTCCTTATTTGAAATGTGTGGTCAGGAATATTTCTCATTCTTCTCATTTGATTTTCTCTTCTCACTAGATCTCTTCCCCGTCCACTAGAACCTAATCCCTCTTTCCCATTTTATTAATTCCTTTTTCCATTTTAAGTTATCTCAAAATTATTATTGTATTTCTTTTTAAATATCTTTTATATAATAAAGACTTTTCTATTTTGAAAAACTCAATCTTTCTAAGTAATATTTTAATTATTATTTTAATTATAATTTTTTATTATTAAAGATAATTATTTAAAAAGTTTAATCATATCCGTTAGTTGCATCTTATCTTTATCTTTTGTGTTTATCTTCTACTTATGTAGTATATATTAACAAAACAAATTTAAAAATTAAATTATTTGTTTTTTAATAAATAAAAATATATCATTCAAAAAAAAATTTAAAACAAACTCGCGCGTGCGCGGGCATTATAACTAGTAGTTATAAATAATGTAGCAAGTTTATACTGCATCTAATAATACTAAAAACATCATTCAAATATTTCATTAAAATTGCATAAAGGTAAAATTGTTATTTTGCAAAAAAAAAATAATAATAAAATTCAATAATGATTATATTTTTTTTAACTGTGTTTTTTTGTTGGATGAGAATTATTTTGAAATGAATGAAGTAATAAATATGGGTTTTATCAAAGATGGGTGAGAAGGTTAGTTTCATCAAACCATTCCCGCTCTATAGAATGTACTAATAAAAAGTTGTCTTTTATTATTTGGTAGTGTAATTTGAGAGACTGGCTTGAAGATACATGATAATATGATGCCGAATTCGTAATCAAATCAAACAATGTTATTAAAAATGATACAAACACTTATATCCATTCACATTCCACCCCTAAATCAAACTCACGCCTATAGTGATTTTCAGTAGCATGCCAAACGCCGTTTTATTTTACAAGTCTTTAAATACATGTATTTGTGTTTGCAAGGGAGTTTAAGTCTTTTCATATAAAAAGATAGTGAATTAGTTTAAATTTAAATGTAAACTATTTATAATGCATCTTTGATCCTCTTTTATTTATTTTTTTTAAGATTTTTAAAAATAGTTTTTAAGCATTACACACTCATCTATCAACTTGTCTAACTCTTTCAATTAATTTTATTCTTAAAACACCCTTTAAATGAAAATTATATGTTATTATACATATTGTACAAACTAGTTAAACACAAAAATCTTAACAGTAGATGGCGCATACATGGCATGCAAGTACATTAAGAGATTGGGGTCTCATGTTTGCCAGTCAAAACATCAGGAGTAAGACGTGATTGTTTTGATCAAAACTACTTGAGATTGAACTAGTAAAGAGCATTAACCTTTTTGTATTTCTCTTTTTTTCTCACGTGTAAAGAGATAGAGATTAGAGGTGATGATTAGAGTATTTACAATAGGTAAAGTGGTTAAAAGCTATTACTATTCTAAAAAGTCAATTTGAAGAGTTTTTTGCATTGCAACTAACTACCCGTTTGGTTGGTTGGGTTACATGGGGGTTTGGGTTAGAAAAGTAAAATACGTCGTTTGTTTTCATTTTTATGGGATTTGGGTTAGACATTAAGTCCCAATATTTAGGCATACTCAAAAGTAGGGTACCTTAAATACTTTACTGACAAACGCTTGTATAAATTTTGTCTTTTACGTGTGTATAAACTATATATATATTTTTTGACGTCATATGGCGTTTTGTTAAAAGCCTGGCATCAGATTTCTTCTTTTTGGTACTCAAATGTTCTATAAACTATATATATTTTGACGTCATATGGCGTTTTGTTAAAAGCCTGGTCCAATTGTTTAAAAACGAGAAATATAAGCGTGAGTTCGGTATGTGATAAAAGGAAACAACTAGATGGCGCTCGCTGCGTTGCAGCGGGTTTTTTTTTTTTTTTTTTTTTTTTTAATCGTTTCACGATAATTTGTATGTATACTTGGTTTCAAGTAATTTTTTATGCTTATGTTTATATTTTTTTGTTTTTAGAATTGATGTATAATTGTGTTGGTCCTGGTATTCGAGTTTTTTGTTTTCTTTTTTTTAGTTTTGTGTTGATGCTCATTGGTGTAGGGAGCATACATATTATTGTTTTGTCATGGCTGTTTGTTTGCAAATGGTTTTACATGTATTTGTTTCAGTGTATATGACAGATGAAGCTTGTCAAATGAAGCAAATTTTTTAAATGAACCGTTTATGATGATGGATTACCAAAATGGACCGCGCATATGTATTTTACCAAAACGGACTTCTGATCAATCATCCGTTAGATATATGACACATGTCTCATCCAACGGTGAAACACATCAGCGTGCACAGGCGCACAAAAGGCTAGCGCACACAAATAACACACAAACAACAAACACATGCGCACATGGCGCACATGAAACTACAGGTGCGCTTCAAATTATAGATATAACGAAAAAACACACAAATGACAAACACATGCGCACATGAAACTATAGGTGCGCTCGACAATACATGCGTGCTTCAACAATAACCTCTTCCAGAGGTGCGTAATTCGCCATGGTTTCTTCTGGTGTGTGTTTGAGGTGGTTAGATAAAGTGGTTGTGTGACATCTTTAAGCATGGAAATGAAGATTAAATACTTATTAAACAGTTAAAGAGGGAGGGTGGTGTTGAGAGATGTGTTAAATATATGAGTTGTTTGCTTTTTTCATGGTAAAAGTATTATCAGTGATTTTGGATTTATTTGGGCACAATCTCCAACAAACATGCTTGTGTTGTCGCTTTAGCCAAAGGCGGTCCATTTTCGTAACACATCAAATTTTGGTTCATTTTTGTAAAATGAACACAGTCTTGGTCCACTCTGGTAATTTGGTTTTATTAGTAAGTGAAAATCTAGGGGCCTTTTAGTAGGTTTACATATACTTTGGGGATATGTTTTTGTCTTTTTTCATAGTTTGGTTTCTTTATTTTTGGCCCTTTTCTTTCTTATTAGTTTTGTTTGTATTCCAACTATACTTAGAATACTGAGTGATTTGGGCCAAAAGTCAGCGAAAAAAAAGGTCACCAAGAAGCCCAAAGAGGAAATAATTTTTTATTTAGCACTTCTCTCAATGTCGTGTGCTATAATAGATATATAGATAATTCCTAAAACATAAGGCGGTGTCTTCTTTGATTATTCGACATAAGATAAGACATAATTATGGACATTTTCGTCAACGATACTTCAACTAAACATAAAAGAGAAGATAGTTTGGCACAATCAAACTTTAACAATGTCATCCACATTAACAGTTTAATGTTTTGGTCTATTATTATACTAATCACGCAGCCTTTTAATTAGTTACAACTACTCGTTAATGTTAACGACCACGAGCTCCTACATCATCATGCAACTAATATCCGCCTCCTAGTCACCAGACAACGCGTTGACAATCACATAGCATTTTAACTACTTGCAATTACACTACTATCTTAACTAAAGTTATCGTTATGCGAAAAGTTATTGTTAAAAAAAAAGTATGACCGAATAACATTATATTGTCAGAAAATTTGGTCACAAGGTACCCACCGCCATCGCATCACGCGAGTACCCTGCTAATTACGTATAATGACCGTCGACTGTAAACAATGTTAAAATGAATGAGAATATAATTAATAGAAAAATAGTTATCAGGTATATTGCATAGAGTGTCGTCAGTGTCTCCCCAAATAAATATTTGTTAGTAAGTTAAATTAGAAACAAGAAATACCCTCCAGCGCAATGGCTGTCTTGGACATTATTGTTAACAGGTCGCGTTAAAACAAATGAAATGACATGTAAATAGAATGCAAGGTATTGAGTGTTTTATTGTCATTTCTATAATATTTTTTGTTATCAAAAGTTTTTCTCCAAAAATGTAATATAATGGTTGATGGTTCAGTTACTAATTATCATAAGTGTGATCCATGGGAGTGTTTGACAAAGACGTCTCGTGGTTTTTGATGGTCTTAGGCAATAACAATAAATAAGCTCTATTACACATGTAAATTAAAACAAAATTGCATATAAACTTGAAATACATGACTCATTTATGTTTAATATTATACGTATTTATATGTAAAACTAGTACAATGTGACCCATTTTAAGTGGAGACCATGTGCACCGGCATATATTGCACACCCCTCCGAGACCTAGTGTTTGACATTATTTTTTTTGTTCTATTTATCTGTTTTTACTCTGTATTAAGCAGAAGTGGTTTTATGTTAGAGATAGGTTATTAAAACTCTCCCTATTTTTACAAGTAATACCCCTCATGTTTTTTAGTTCCATTTTTTTTTTATTTTGTTTATATTATAAAATTGTGAAATGAAAAGTGCGGAACAAAACATGTAAAGTTTAACAAGTCAAAAGTATTAAACTGACAAAATGTATAAAACATAAACTGATAAAAAGAACTGTATTATATTATAAACAGATGGTAAAAGAAAAAGATAAAGATTATTGAAAGTACAAAACATGTGAACCAGAAAAGGTAACCTCTTTGTTACCTAAACTACTTTTGCTTTTTTTACATTCTGAGGAAAGAAAAACAAAATTTGCATAAGACAAAGCAAAGCAACTTGTTTTACCTATTTTATTTATCTATACTACATATAATAGAGGGATGACTCTCTCTCTTCAAAATTTTCAGACTTTCAAGTAATTAAGCATGGTTTACAACACTTTAATGCACACAATTTTCAGACTTACAACAAAATAAGCATAGTGTACAACAAAATAAACATGGTGTAATTTTCAGACTTATTTTCAGACTTACAACATTAATGCTATTAAAGTGGTCAATTCACAATTTAAATTATCCCTTCACCAAAATATAAAATTATTTAACCACAATTTACAATCTAATTATACTATTAACCAAAACAAATAACATCTAAAACAAAGATCTCAGATTGTGTTCATCATTTATACAATTATGTATAGATTTTTCTTATAAACATGAACAAAATAACGCATCATTGATCTATTGAAGCTCAACTTCTTGTTTAGTATACGAAACTAATAAATACAAAAATATAACAAATATGTTATACTCTTTCTTTGTTTCGATTTGAAAAAAAAAAGACACAAACCTGGTTTTTTCTATAAGAAAACATAACCGAACCATGGAACATGACACCAAATACCAAAGCGCCTCAAGTCACTCTCCATCACAAATAAACAATACAAGACTCGAAACAGAAAAAAATAACCACACAAATCTCAGTTTCTCTTTGGTATTTCATAGATAGTGTTAAGATCTTTAAAGATCTTAACAACTCGAAAGTTAACCCATCATTGATCTATCAACAAAAAAAAGTACCTACCTGTGACCCTCTTAACCCATCATTGAGAAGCTACAGTTTGTCTTTGTGTGAGGTTTGAAGAAAAAAAGAAAGAAAGTTCAAGGTAGTTGTGATTCGGTTTTTTGCTGTAACAACTAAAGGGCTTTGTGTTCATATGGGTCATAGATAAGAAAGAGTTGTGTGGCTGTGTGGAGTTAAGGATGAAATAGGGTAGGAAGTAGTTGTTTGTGGTTAAGAGAGTGTGCTGTTATTGCGTTCGTGTGAATGCGAAAGAGCAATAAGGGTGGCTACTAATGATAGGAGAAGGGTTAATGAGTTTATAATAATTTAGGGTTATAGGATTTTGGTTAATGGATTTGGGCTTTGCTTAGTGTTGTTGCCTGTTGGGAATGATATTGGATCAAACCACATTTTTAAAAAGTTTAAATTGACTAATCGGTATTGATCCGAAAATTTGTTAGAGCTAATGGGTTGTGTATTTCGTTTAATGGGCTCAAACTATGTTCTAACCAAAAATTATTTATAAAAAAGTTGTTTGGTTAAAAGTTAATATATGTATGTGCTAATGCATACATTAACTGTACATTTAGCTTAATTAGTTGTATTTGTATAAATTAAATTTAGATTATCATTCATTTATACGATTATTGTTAGAAAGAAACATGTAATCAAACAACATTTGTTCACCACAAAATATAATTACAGGGTACCTGCCGCCGCATCGCGCGGGTACGCTGCTAGTGTATATATTATTCACAAAATTTACCTAAAACTTTTAATTTTTGATGTCACCTTCTGACTCCTCCCAAACTAACCAGTCAACCAGGTGTGGTCAACAAGTCAAATCTGAGAGAGGAGAGATCAATTTATGATCCGTTGAAAGCACAGTGTATTCACGGGTCGTTATGTCCCAATGAGGTTGAAATTGTATTTTTGAACGTTTATGGGAATAAGTGATTTGGAGATAGTAACCAGATAATATTTTGGAATGATTTACACTAATAGAAATGAGATAAATAATAGTTATTAACAATTACGGGAAATCAGATAAACTAAAAACGTAATCAAAATTAAACAAACGTAAATGCGTACTGAAAAAGTGGGAATTGAACAAAAATAAACTAGAGGGGGTGAAAATGACTTTTTACAAACTTATTATTAAAAGGAAATTTAATTAAAAAGAAAAATAATTTTTTTGATTATTTTATTATTTAATATTAAAAACTATTTAATTACTAATTAATATTTAAATTAAACTAAATATAATATAATATTAAATAAAACTAAAAAAATGAAAATTTACTTTTAAAAATTCTAAATTAACTTAAAGATAATTTAAAAATTAAAAATATATCTTTTTGTCTTTTTGTGAATTTAATATTAATTAATTACTAATTATATTAATTAAACTAATTTAACTAATTTAAATTACTAATAATACTAAAATGACTTAGATAATTAATAAAACTTTTATAAAACTAATTAACTATTACAGGAATCCTAAAAAGTTTATAAAAATTATTATTAAACTATTTTACTAATTATTAACTTAGTTATTAATTAAAACCTATTTAAACTAAATTAATTAATAAAAATGGAAAACTAACAGTGATAATTAAGAAACTATTTTCTAAAAATACTAAATGATTTATAAAACCTAGGAAAAATATAAAAAAGTGCTAGAGATTAAAATTAAACAGTAAGTGATTTTCTTTTTGGTTTTTTAATTAAAACTAATTTAACTATTATTAATTATTATAAATAATAAATGAAAAGATAAAATTATGAAATTTTTTATATAAATACTATGCTAGTGCAGAAACCTAGGAAAAATATAAAAAGTGCTAAGTGCTTAATGAAAAAGTTGAAAAATAAGCTAAATAGATAAAAATTCTTAAATAGAAGCTATCACTATTTTAAAAGTGATGATTTTTGGATTTTTCTTTTTGGTAACTATTTATACACTGAAAATGACCAACTTTTGTGAAAACACTTTTTATGAAACTAAAAAATAAGCAGTTTGCAGCTTAATATCCATAACAGTTGGATTTCTTTGGATTTTATATGGATTTTGATGAAATAAGCTACAGAGCACTAAAATAGCTATGAACAACTGATATGAACACAAATAAACTAAAATGGAACAATAAGCACAAGAAAATAAGCCAAAGAGCAAAAATAAGCAAATCCAAATGCACAGAACCAAACAGACCCTGCAGCTAATTTGTAGGGTAAAATAAGCTAGGGGCAAGAGCTTTTAAGCCAAAGATGAGCCTGGAACTAGTGAGTCAGCTATGTGAGCTTTCCAGAAAGCCAAGAAACAACAGGTGGGGCCCACTAATAAGCTCTATGCAAGCTTGTGAAGTTGGGTGTGAAATCTGGTACAGGGGAGGTAACTGAGCAACTAGGTAACTTTGAGTGAGCTTATTTATAAGCAAATGGACTCCAAATTCAGATTTTCTTTTTGAATTATGTAAACAACCAACAAAGTAACACAAGTCAACAAAAACTTTGGATTTCCAATCCCTAATGAACCCTGTGCAAGATCTGGGAGATCTTGCCAAATTGACAGACTTGGAATTTTTGACTTTTGAGAAAATTGCACAAGTTTGATTTTTTTGAGATTAGACCTTGATTTGCTTACTGATTATGATATGTTAGGTTAAGATAAGATTAAATTAAGCTAAAAAAACTACTTGTGAGCTAAATGAGTGATTATGGATCTAAAAAAAACTTTGACAGTGAAACTAAAATGGAAATTATGAGTGATTTTGACTTTTAACAAAACAAGTACTGGATTTTATGCTTTAATTGACCTAATACAACCCTAAGTGACAAGTAATAACCAAAAGCATCAACACAAACACCCTAGAACACAGATGTCTCAGTAATCCCAAACACACCTTCAAACATATGATTTTATGATTTTCAAAGAGTTTGACAGATTAAGACCAAGAAATTGATTCTAAAGCTTATAATGTGATGCAGTAAGCAATTTTAAGCACAGAAACAACAATACCAACAACAAATACACAAGAATCTCTAAGATGCTAATTTGGCAGTTGTGAGTGAATTATGAGCACAAATGGATTCTAGCAAACAAAGTCCTAATATTAAGCTGTATAACGACTAAGTAGCTCTAAATAAGCATGAAATCATAAAGATAAGCAGTAATAAGCAAAGCTACAGTAACAATGGGAGAATGAGATTTTTGCTTACAATGTGCACTCCAGCCAAAGATCATGAACCAAGAACCACAAACACTTCCTAATGACTTTCCACAAAGTCTCTAACCCACTGCCATCCAGAATTCACAGTGCTCCAGCCATCTTCATCTTCTTTCTTTCTTTCTTTTTTTCACTGTAATTTTCTTGATTTTTTTGTATTTTTAATTTTTGCTACTAAACTGAGTTTTAATATTTCTAAAAGCTTTTATAAGCTTTATGGGAGCTTATATGAGCCTAAGAAGTCCAGAGTAACATGTATCCACACCACTTTACACTAAATGAGATTTTTGAAATTTGAAAAGTGCATAAACTGAGATTGGATAGAAACTTTGAAATTGAGATTACTTAAGGTTCAAATTACATTAGAAAAAGAGATTACAACATTTCTTGACTAAGTTCTACAACTAAAAACAGAGATTACAATAAAACGACACTAAATTTTACTAAAAAACTACACACTGCTTCTCTGTCCTTCTTCTTCCTTTTATAGGTGAGAATTAGGGTTCCTTGGGTGTCTCTGAGCAAATCCCATCATTATCATGACCATTGGATGTACAAAATTCAATCTTGGCCGTTTGATCATTTTGGCGCCAAGAATAAAAAATGGCCAATTGTCTGTAATTTGCAATTGGGGGTGGTGGCATTTAATGCACTTTGTTTTGTTAGGTATATATAGTGGGTTGGGCGGTGGGATAGGATGGAGATGGTGGGATGGTGAGGTGATGGTTGCAGGCACAAGTGGGAGGGAAATGGGAAGGAGATGGGGTGGTTTGACTGGGGTCAAACCCCGGGGGTGTATATATTTTGTTGTTGGGCCAGAAGGGGATGGGCCAAGGGGTTATGTGGGATGGACTAGTTGTTGTGTTGGGTTTGGATTTTTTGGGTTTATAATAACAAAGTGATCCGTTTGGTTTAGCTAATGAAATACTACAAAGACCAAAGTTGTAATTTTCTGAATTTGAGGGGCTGAGTTTGCCAACTTGTCCAAAGTATTCCAAGGGTGATTCCTGCCAAGTGTGAATAGTACAAGGACCTCATTTGATTTTTCCCTTTTGAAATTTCCAAGGACCAAATCTGCCAAATGTGAAACTTCAGGGACCAAACTTGTAAATTCTCCAAAATTTTCACCCAAGGATCATTTTTGCCAAAGTTCAATAACACAAGGACCATGATTGATAATTTCCAAAATTTTAATCCCAGGGACCATTTTTGACAATCTTGCAAAGTTCAGGGACTAATTTTGTAAACTTTTGAAACTTTTCACCCAGGGACCAATTGTGACAACTTGTGATTTTCAAAGGACTTTGGTTGACTTTTCTTACAAAACAAATGCTCAGGGACTGAATTTGTCAAGTTTTGAAAGTTGAGGGACTGAAACTGCCAATTATGCAAACTTTGTTCGTTTTTCATCTGTTTTCAATCATTTTGCATCTGAAACATATAAAACACAATCCTGGGATATTTTCTGTATTTTGATGCATTTCTGAGTGTTTTTAATGTTTTTGCAGTTTAGATAAGACAAAAATGATAAGTATTTACACACTCATCACCTTCCTTCATTAATTCTTTATAAATCACTACATGCCTTAAAGTCTTTTAATGGCTTTTAATGTTTCATAGATCATCAAGATTCTTTATTTACAAAGACTTTCAACTCTACACGATAATACTTCACAAAAAACTTTCATCTACACCTATGAATTGTTGTCCCAACTTTCTTAGATCGATATATATTGTTTAAGTTGCAAAGCAAATGAATAAGTAAAATGTATATATTGTGATTAACCTTTTTACGTTTACATGTTCCTACATATTTAAAGGTTCTGAAACGTTGCGTATCAAGCAACGCATCCCTTCGTTTGGTTCCTAACCGATTTAACAAACCATTCGGTTATTAAGTTTCTAAGTAACACTTTTGGTCCTTTAAGTTTAAACTAAACTAATAAGCATAAGATAAAGATTATTTCGGGTCACATTCTCCTCCTTAATCTTGATCGTTGCTTCTTGCTAAATCTTGAACTCCAAGCATTTGTCGCATTGTCGTGAACTTCAATCTTGGTAGAGCCTTTGTTAGTATATCTGCTCTTTGTAGTTCTCCGCTGACGTGTTCCACATTGATGTGTCCATTCTCTACGCATTCTCGAATGAAATGATAGCGAATGTCGATGTGTTTACTTCTTCCATGAAAAACTGGGTTCTTGACTAGTGCTATTGCTGAAACGTTATCTACCTTCAACGTTATCTTCTTTTCTTCATTTCCAGTTAATTCACTAAGTAATCTTTTCAACCATAAGGCTTGACATGCTGCTGCAGTAGCCGCCATGAATTCTGATTCACATGATGATAGCGCCACTGTCGGTTGCTTCTGAGTACACCAAGTAATGGGTGACTCTCCAAAGTAAAATACTATGCCAGTAGTTCCTTTTCCTTGATCAGTGTTGATTCCATAACTACTGTCGCTGTAACCTGTAATCTTGCAGCCGCCTTCTTTCTTGTAAATTATGCCATGCTCCTTTGTTCCTTTAATATATCGGATTACTTGCTTTACTGCCTTCAGGTGATGTTCCTTTGGTTCTTGCATCCATCTGCTGAGTAGTCCGACTGAATAACTAAGATCTGGTCTTGTATGTAGTAAGTACCTGAGACTTCCAATTAAGCTTCTGTAGTAAGTTGCGTCAACTGAGTTACCATCTTCCGCCTTGACCAACTTAGTACCGGGATCCATTGGTATCTTCGTATCATTACTATCCATCATATTTGTTTCCTTCAAGATCTTGTTAATATAACCTGTTTGCTTGATTGTAATCTCTCCTCCTGTCTGTGTAACTTCTATCCCAAGGTAATAAGCTAACAATCCTAAGTCGCTCATTTCAAACTTTTCTTCCATCTGGGATTTGAATAATTCTACTTCCTTCTTTGGAGTGCCCGTGATTATCAAATCATCTACATAAACTCCAACTATAATTGTAGAATTCTTGTTTCTCTTTGTATAAACTGCTTGTTCGAGATTACATTTCTTAAAATCTAATGACTTTAACGTTTGATCAAGCTTCACATTCCAAGCTCTCGGTGCTTGTCTTAATCCATATAAAGCTTTAATAAGCTTGTACACTTTTCCTGAGTTTCCTGGCTGTACAAATCCTTCAGGTTGTGTAACGTAGACTTCTTCCTTTAAATCTCCATGTAAAAATGTTGATTTTACATCCAAGTGATGAACTTGCCAACCATGGTATGCTGCTAACGCTAATATTAACCGTACTGTTTCTTCTTTGCTATCGGATCATATAACCTACATGCTTTTGATCCTTCCTCTACTCCTAAATAGATCATTGGTATGCTTCTATCATCCAGCTTCTTTAAGTGTGGTATCGTTATCTTTGCATAAGCTGTGCATCCAAATATCCTTAGGTTTTCTAGATTTGGTTTTCTATTGTAGAGTGCCTCATATGGAGTTTTATCTATCAGGGCTCTTGTAGGTACCCTATTGAGTATATAAATAGCATGTTTCACTGCTTCCGCCCAAAAAGTTAAGGGTAACTTCATGGCTTTCATCATACTCCTCGTAGTTGATAACACTGTCCTATTTCTTCTCTCCACTACTCCATTCTGCTGTGGTGAGTATGGTGCTGTCAACTGTCGTGCTATACCATTATCTTTACAATATTTGGTGAATTCATTTGAAGTAAATTCACCTCCTCTATCTGTTCTTAGCATTCTCACTTTCATTCTCATTTCCATTTCTATCTTTTGCTTAAATTCTTTGAATGTACTAAATGCTTGATCTTTCGAAGTCAGAAAGTAAGCCCACATGAATCGTGTATAATCGTCTACTAACAAGAATATGAGTTTCTTGCCTGAGTGTGTTGCTGGACTAATAGGACCACAGAGGTCTCCATATACTAAGTCCAACGGGTTCTTTGATCTGAATTTAGCTTGGTTTGGAAATGCTGTTCTACTGTGCTTTCCTAATAAACATGCATCACAAATTTGTCCGGCATGATTTATTTTAGGTATTCCATCCACTAGACCCTTCCTAGTCATCTTGTTGATATCGTCAAAGTTCAGATGACCTAATCTAGCATGCCATAACCATGCTTGGTTCTCTACATTTGCTAAGAGACATATAGGTGTGTCTATCTGTAGTCTAATACTGTAAAGTCTATTCTTGGATCTTTCCACTTTCATCAACATTTTTCTGCTCTTATCATACAAAGTCAATTTATTTCCATCCATTATAACTTTACAACCTATTTCTGTAAGTTGTCCTAGACTTAGTATGTTGCTCTTAAGGTTTGGTATATAATATACATCTGATACTACCTTTTGTTTTTGGTTTCTACAACCTAACAATATAGAGCCTTTTCCCTTTATTTGTACATATGATCCATCTCCAAAACGTACTCGTCCTATTATGGTTTCATCTATATCTTTAAAATGACTCTTAGTTCCCGTCATATGGTTACTTGCACCATTATCTAAATACCATATGCTTTCGTCCTTTGAAGCATATTTCCCTGGTTGAATTTGGCCTTCATTCAACAACACTTCATCGTGTTTGGTTTCGTGCATAGTCATTAATAGTGATGGTTCATCATCTTCTAAGATAAGGTTTGATTGTTCCTGAGCTGTTGATTTTACTCTACATTTACTCATAAAATGTCCAAGTTGTTACACTTAAAACATCTTAAATTACTCAAATCCTTTTTATTTGTATTCTTATTAGGGTTTCCCTTATAATTTGAGTTTCCTTCTTGTGAGTTATTTCTGTGTTTGTTATTCCGCCAGTTTCCTCGTGAATAGTTTGATCTACCTCCACGTTTACTAAATCGCTTTCCTCTTCCTGAGTGTTCACCGTATGTGAATAGTAAATTCTCCTGGCTTTCAACTTGACCTCCCTTCCGGAGTCTTATCCTTTCCTCAAATGCCTTGAGTTTTCCAGTGATCTCATTTAGGGTAATGTCGTCTAGATCACTAGTTTGTTCTATGGATGCTACTATCTGAATGAATCTATCGGGTGTGGAGTCTAATAGTTTTCTAACTATAAGTGATTCATCTAATGTTTTCCCTAGTTCTTTTGCCTTCGTGACATAGCCGTTTAACTTGTCTGCAAATGCATCCACCGTCTCATCTTCCTTCATCTGAAGTGAGTTAAATCCAATCATCAATGATTGTAACCGTGCTTGCTGCACTCTTTCTTCTCCAACGTGTCTTTTCTTTAACGCATTCCATAATTCTTTGGCCGTCTTACAACTTGCTACTTGTAAAATTACATCATCGGTCAACGCTTGATATAACAAGGCCATTGTTGCCTTGTTTTTCTTATCATCTACTTCTGTGTTATCCTTAGGATCTATTGCTTCCCACAAACCATGTGCTTCTAGTATAACCTTTATTTGTATAGCCCATATCGTGTAATTTGTGTTTTTCAATTTAGGGCATTGGTATTGTGCAATAGGTGTTAAGGGTTTCACTATATTTGTGTTGTTGTTGTTTGACGTATCCTCGGTAGTCATCTTATAGGTATTTATTATCTTCACTTTCTAATGCGTAATAAATTTATTGTTGCTAGTATGGTATCTCTTCTATTGTAGGAATATATATAGTTTTTTTTCGGGGAATCTTAATACTACGGGATCAATATTAGTTATCGGGATTTCCTAATAGTATAAACTAATAAAATCTATACTATTCTAATGTAATTGAAAAGAAATCCAAAGATAAGTTTTTTGTTACTTGTGATCTCGTTTTCGTTGTGAATACGAATTGTATTCCTTGCCTCGTTAGTAAATAGTCACCAACGTTTTGATATTCCCACTTCGTTCCTCTTGATTTCTTTTGCTTCGTTGTCTGTTCTTTCAAACCCTATTCGACTTCAATTTCCAAAAGAACTCTCGGATTCCTTTTTTTTTTGCTTTGTCGTTGTTGTTGTTTTGAAATTTTGCTTCAAATCCCAAACAAAGGTCTCGGCTTCCTTTGTTCTTGTTGTTGTTTATTGCCAAAATTTTTGTTTTTGACACAAGCAACCAAACAAACTCCTAATACCACACTACACGTTGTCTTCTTCTTGTGTGTTGTACTTGATCTCGGTCTCGTTGAGATCTCTAAGTTTTCCTACACACGTTTCTTTGTTACCAGGGCTTGGTAACCTTCGTTAAATCAAAAAACAAACGTCCCTTTGTTTCCTGATTCTGTTCGAATGAACAAGTCAGTCCCTTTGCATGTTCCTCCCTACGTTGTTGTTGTTCTTTGTGTTATAACGACACAAACTCCACACGCTCCTCTTCGAATATTCCTAATACTACGTATACGTTTTTCTTTACAACAACGCTTCTTGCTTTGTGTATCTTTTCCAACCGGTTTGTTTTTTTACACAAAGTCTCCAATTTTCTTCCACGACACCAATAACGTTTGATGTTAAAACGTTTGCAACCCCTCTTACGTAAACTAGATTGTGCACTATCTTGTTCGCGTATTCCTTATTCAATTAGTTGTTTGTTTCTTTGGAAGATAAAGAAAACAAACTATGTTTCTCGCTCAAGAAAAAAAACGAGTTGTCCTTCTTCTTTTCCTACGTTTCTCTTTGGCTTCTCGTTCTGAATTTGTTTTTGATGTCGAAACAGATTCTTGTTTCGTTGTATGTTTTCCTTGCTCTTGATGCCAATTGTTGTCCCAACTTTCTTAGATCGATATATATTGTTTAAGTTGCAAAGCAAATGAATAAGTAAAATGTATATATTGTGATTAACCTTTTTACGTTTACATGTTCCTACATATTTAAAGGTTCTGAAACGTTGCGTATGAAGCAACGCATCCCTTCGTTTGGTTCCTAACCGATTTAACAAACCATTCGGTTATTAAGTTTCTAAGTAACACTTTTGGTCCTTTAAGTTTAAACTAAACTAATAAGCATAAGATAAAGATTATTTCGGGTCACATGAATGAAAGTCATTTTTATGTGCATTCCTTTACACATGCTCACCATCTAGCTACTCGTATCATTTTCGACTCACTCAACCAATTTGTTCACTTGGCTAGTATCATGTGTCATTAAATTCTTCATGCTCTATCTTTAATTATTTCACCTTTTGTTTCATTTAAACAAAAAAGGTATCAATTGCTCTTCAACAACAAAATTTTACACCTACAGCTCTCACCATTCATTTCAAAACTGCATCAGTAATCTGCTTAAGAAAATCTGAGGTTCGTCTTAAATCTTTTCGTTAGTTATTTGCAAGTATCATATGTCGTAGTTAGATTGTTTTTGCTATATATATCATCACTACTTATATTTCGCATGATTCGTAATGTATCTATTTAAATACAAACTTTTACAACATAAGCAAATCCAAACAATATTTGCTGGAGTACGTAATTTTAAACAACTTTTAAGTATTTATTTTTAAGCGGGCACTAAAAAAGAAAAAAGATCAATCCCAAAAAAAATTTCACAAGATCGTGTATATTGGTGTATAAAAAAATTGTGAAGGAAAATAAAAGTTGATAGTTTTGCTAAAAAAATATTATGAAAAAAAAAAACGTTTGTGCATTAAATTATTTTTTTGTGCATCAAAAATTAATTTTTGGACCCAACTTTTTTTGACTTTTTGTATCAAAATAACATTGCGCATATCAAACTAAAACAAGTTGAAAATTTCGTGCATCAAAAAAAAATTTTTCCCCATCAAAATTCGTTTTTTGTGCATTTAAAAAGCGTATATTAGAAAAACATCTTTCACAAAAGTTTTATGCACCAACAACCATGTTGTGAAATTTTTTTGAAATTTTTCGAGAACTTTAAAAAAAAATTATCCTTTTTACAGATATTATCTTTTTATTTTAACTCTCTCACATACACATATACTCTCGCGGTGCTAAATAAATTTACACTTAATAACAAAATTATCTCTAAGTTGGTAGATATGAGATATTATTGGTGCAATATAATGATCTCACTTTTACTAAAATGTATGCTTTTAAAGTGAACATTTAATTTTGAGAAAGGTTTTAAAACCGGACCGACCAGTTCAACCGGAAATCTCTTGGTCAGCCGGTTCTTTTACACCGATACTTAGACCGCCTACAAAGAACTCCATGCTTTTATTAGAACAGGTAAACCCAGGTCGAACAGAGCATGACTGAGTTAAACCAGATGTAATGAAGTTTATAAAAATACTACTCTTCCGTCCTAAAAAGAATGTCCACAAACAAAAAATGAACAAATTATGATATGTAATTAATGCTAGTTTTGATTGATAAAAAATTATTTTTACTCAATATAAAAATTAGAATGAGTAATTAATGCAAGTTTTAATTATTAGGGTAAAGTAGGAAAATTAGTAATTATCAGTCATAATTACTGTCTATATATAAAAAGTATACACTTATTTTGGGATAAACATAAATAGTAAGGTGTACACTTTTTATGAGGGGTGAGGATCATCTCCCATTTATTTGCTTTTATGAGACAGATGGAGTAATTTATTGAACAAGTGTTGATGCTTTTTCTTAGAGTTTGTCTAATAAATGCCCTCATTTTATACGATTATACAAGGAAACTTTATTATCATTAAATTAAAATTTGAAAATCATACTCAAATAAGGTGGTTTTCAAGTTCAATTAAAGTGTATTAAATGCATTTTTATAATAAAAAAGGAGAGTTTGTGTTGAATTAATACACGTTAACCAATGCTGTAACGGCACTTAGACAGACCCTTTTTTAATGGGATGTGATTTATACTCATATTTTTTTATTGATACACTCACGTATAAACAGTCAAAGCACATTGTAAACATTGTATGAGTATGTAATGCACACAATAGAATGATAAAAAATATAAGTGTGCAAATCAATTTCCTTCTTTAATATACGTGTATACTTTAGTTATTCGTTTTTGTTTAAACTTCTTTTTTTCTTTTTCATTTTTGGTTCTTCTATATTATTTTACATAAAACTATTTTTGATAATTTAATAAATATTTTTTTCTAGGAATTAGATTTAAAATATATAAATATCACATGTATTTTAATTTTAAAATATCGTTATCAATTAAAATTGTAAGATATACTCTACTTTATTAATCAGAGAAAAACAAGGTTGTTAACAAACTCCTTATTCTACTCAGCTTCTTATTCGAATCATATTTTAACTGTAAGTCTTATTCCTATCCCTATAAATACAAGCTAATGCATGCATCAATGCATGGTGACCACAAAACAAAAACTTAAAGAGTCGTGTTTAACAGCATGACGATCGAAGAAAAACCTACGAAGCCTGATGATCATGATGACGACGAAGAATCCGAAGCAGCGGCAATGGAACGTGTGTTTTCGACTCAAGAAGTTCCTTCATGGAGAAACCAGATAACTATTCGTGCCATTGTCACAAGTTGTATTCTTTCCATCGTTTTTAACTTCATTGTTTGCAAGCTTAACCTCACGACTGGAGTCATTCCTTCATTAAATGTTGCCGCGGGTTTGCTTGGATTTGCAATGCTAAAGGCGTGGACGGCTTTGCTCAATAAGTGTGGTCTTCTTAAGCAGCCGTTTACGCGTCAAGAGAATACTGTTATTCAGACTTGTGTTGTCGCTTCTTCCGGGATTGCTTTTAGTAGTAAGTTGATGATTTCTTGTTTTTTTTATCACATGATTTAATATGTGACTTATAACCTGCAGGTTTAGAGTAACATCTAAGTGATAAATTAAACAGTTTTAAGGGTGTTTTGGGGTTGCTTATTTTATGTTTTGAATAAGTAATATTTAATGAATAATCCCAAACAAAGTCTATGCTTTTTCGATAGGGATTTGGTTAACAAATTTTATTTATTTTTATTTTTTATTTTTATATTTTTGTTTTGATCTTATATCTAAGTTTTATTGTGTTAACCATAAGGTACTTGGATAAGTCTGGTTTTCTGAAAACAAGTAACCATGAAATTGTTGTTAACCATAGCCTTAATTAATGGTTGCGATTAGCAAATCCCTTAAGGGTAGGCTTTTTATTTTTATTTTTTATATATAAACATGATTCACAGTATGAGAAAACTTGAACTTTAAAGTGGTCATTGCACTTCAAAATTTGGTTTTGAAACTATCCCATATTTACCTTAACTTTAATAAAAAGAAAGGGTCAAAACCGTCTTAGTAGCGTATGTTTATAAATAAATTCATGTTTTCTAACGATTATTTCTTGTTGAAACAGGTGGTACAGCAAGTTATTTGTTAGGAATGAGTTCAATGGTTGCGTCTCAGTTAGAAACAGGAAACACTCCTAATAATGTGAAGAAACTTGCTCCTGGATGGATGATTGCTTATCTCTTTGTTGTCAGCTTTGTTGGTCTCTTCTCAATCGTGCCCCTACGAAGGGTATGGCTCAGTCTCAAAATTAACTTAGTGTTAGTTTGTTACCATTACTGCTAACTTTATTATTCAATATATGACTCATTTTATTATTTATATTCTTCAGATGATGATCATGAAGTTAAAGCTCACTTATCCTAGTGGAACTGCTACTGCTTACCTTATAAATAGCTTCCACACTCCAAAAGGCGCTAAGTTAGCAAAGTAAGCAATCGGGTTATATAATACAGTATCTTTTACGCATTTCATTCCTCCTAAACCTTCATTGAATGATTGAACCTCTTGTTACAGGAAGCAAGTCTCGGTGCTATTTAAGTCCTTCTCCTTTAGCTTTGTGTGGGCATTTTTCCAGTGGTTTTTTGCTGCTGGTGATGACTGTGGCTTTGCTAGTTTCCCCACCTTCGGTCTAAAGGCTTTTGCCCAAAGGTTACTCTTTTATTCATCTCTAAGTTCTTTGCTTTTTTGTTTTATTGGTCCATGGGCGGGCGTAAATGGTCTATAACTAGTTATAGTGATGCATCTCCCGTGGTTAAAATCCCTTCATACATGAGTGAATGTTTAATGTAAACTTTGTATTTGACTTGTAGGTTCTATTTTGACTTCTCATCTACGTATGTTGGTGTCGGGATGATATGCCCTTACATGGTTAACATATCATTACTTGTTGGGGCGATTATGTCCTGGGGTATAATGTGGCCAATCATTGAAGCCAAGAAAGGAACTTGGTATTCAGCCGATTTATCAGCAACCAGTCTTCATGGTATTCAAGGATACAGGGTACGTATAACTCACAAACACTATTTTGTCTATTTTACAAATACTATATTTTTAAATTAATAATCTAAATATTCACTTAAAGTCGTTTTATCTTATTCAAAGAATAGCTAAGCATTGTATTTAATGCTTTACTAAAATTTCTTTTCATTGTTCCACAGGTATTTCTTGCGGTTGCCACTATGCTTGGAGACGGGTTATTCCATGTAGTTTACATGGCAATCACAATGTTGTCTACGGTTATTAAAAACAAGACAAAAAAGGATGAATCTTCATCTGATGACGACAATAAAGCAGTTAGTTTTGATGAGCAAAGGCGGAATGAGTACTTCCTTAAAGATCAGATCTCTAACTGGACTGCACTAGGGGGATACGTGGCATTGGCCGTTATATCAATAGTCATAGTCCCACACTTCATCTTCCCACAATTAAAATGGTACCATATGGTAGTAGCCTACATCATTGCTCCGGTTCTTGCCTTCTGTAACGCTTATGGTTGTGGTTTAACCGACTGGTCACTAGCTTCCAACTATGGAAAACTAGCCATCCTCATATTCAGCGGGTGGGCTGGGCTTCAACAAGGAGGAATCATTGCAGGTACGTGTTGCAAGATGTGTTTCTGACTGGTCAATACAAATACTTTTTTTTATGGGTTATAACAAGTCACAAACACTTTTCTGCATAAAATTTTTGACATGTTCGACACTTTTCTGCATAAAAATGCACTTTGCACATCTTTCATCCCATTTTACTCATTCGACCCATTTTACGTATTTCCTTTTAGAATTATGTCTTACTAAATATTACTCCGTAACTATTTTACTTGTTGAAGATAGAGGCTAACTCATGCATCGTGATTCTGCCAATTACAGGTCTTGCAGCATGTGGTGTGATGATGAATATTGTTTCTACCGCTTCTGATTTAATGCAAGATTTCAAAACGGGTTACCTTACCCTCTCGTCTCCTCGCTCCATGTTTTTTAGCCAAGTTCTTGGAACCGCTATGGGATGCATCATGTCACCATTAGTCTTTTGGTTCTTTTATCGTGCATATTCTGTAGGTGACCCACACGGATCTTACCCAGCCCCATATGGTGCTCTTTTTCGTGGAATTGCACTTCTTGGAGTTGAAGGTTTCAGTTCCCTTCCACACAATTGTCTTAAACTATCAATTGGATTCTTCATTGGTGCAATTCTTCTCAACCTTTTGACGGTTATCCTGAAGAAGTGTGAAAAGAAGTACAGATTATATAGGTTTATCCCGAGTCCTATGTGCATGGCTATTCCATTCTACCTTGGCGCTTACTTTGCAATCGACATGTGCATTGGGAGTTTGATCCTTTTCATATGGGAGAAGAAAAACAAGAAGTCGGCTAAAGAGCTAGCACCAGCTGTGGCATCGGGTATGATATGTGGTGACTCGTTATGGGGCGTGCCAGCGGCTATTATGTCTATGCTTGGTGTCAAGGCTCCAATTTGCATGAAGTTTCTTTCTGCTTCTGTTAACACCAAAGTAGATGGCTTCTTGGGTAATTAATTCTGTTATCTTATTTGAGTGACTTGTTTGGTTTGTAGATATTCAAAGGATTCTATTTGCTACTTTTTCTTTTTTTTTTTAATTACATGTTGATGGATCTTTGGTTGGTTTATATAGGTTTATTAATATGTTCATGGTTTATGGTATTATAGATCTCTTTTTGTTCATGGTTTAGTAGAATTAATTGCTATAATGCTATCCAGATAAAAATATTCAGTTGATGTGATAATGTTCAATTATTAAATTTTTTATGTATGAACATAAAAAAGTCATAAGGCATTTAAAATAAATGTTAAAAGTAGTATAAAATGTGCCAAAGTTGTATCTGGGATTAAAAAAAGTCGTTAATATTTCTTGATAATTACTCCGATCCGTATCTTTTAAAAAAGAAGTAACATTGTTTATTAAGACACTGTCATGATTAAAAATTAAGCATATTAATATAAAATATATAAGTCACATTGTTTATTTAAAATATATCAAATAATTTATTGCTTTACGACTTAGAATTTCATCAAGTGTAAGCCTAATCGTGCATTTTGTTAAAATCTATTGAGGAGGTAAAAGTAGTACACAATTGTTATATGTTAAGTTGGGATTAATTTTTTTTTTTTTTTTTTTTTTTTT
>LBNU01033664.1:2477-32095 GCA_014162995.1 Artemisia annua
AAGTCGTGTAGTGGTGTGTTGTGATACTTTCGTGGTGTGTTGTGATCGACATCTAGCTTAGTGTCGTTAAACATATAAGCAACGTTGTGTTGTGTAAAGGTTTTCTCCGCCATAAGGGAGCTTGTTGACGTAGTGAAGAAAACTCCCGAGTTAGGTGCTCGGGGAGTGGAGTAGGGACAAGGAACGAGACCTTGTGGCCGAACCACTATAAATCTCTCGTGTCACGGTGCATACTTTCCAACTCTTACTCTTTCATTATTTACTTACTTGCATAGTTAAATATAGATTGTATATATTATACTTGTGCATGCTATTGATTTAACGCAAACTAGAATCTAAGTTTTCAAAACTAAACGTTATTTTATAACTTGTAAAAAGAGCGTAAAACTATTCAACCCCCCCCCCCCTTCTAGTTTTCCACAGTTTGGTTTTGGGCAAGACCAACTCTTTAGGCAACTAGCCAAGTATTTTCATAGTGAAATATACATGAAAAGCATATATGCAAGCAAATTATCTTATAATCATAATTAAGCATGCATGCTAATCCAATAAAACAAATAAGCAATTAATTTTACCTGAAGCAACTAACTTAGTGTGAAGGCAACTATTAGTGGCACACTAGTGATGGAACAAATGTGACAATGAAGTTCTTGATTTTGTTCTAGTGTGTGTGCCTATATGAATGTGGAGTAAAGATTGCTTCGACTCCTATGAAAAAAAAATCCTAAGAAACAATCTTTAGTCTCCTTGAATTAACTTTGCTCGCTTCTAAGTGTCATATATAAGTATATATTGGATTATATACATATAGATAACGAGAGTGAGACTATTATGCATGATTTGAGAGAAACGTTTTTATCATTATTCAACAATGAGTTTCCTAATCGTGAGAATGATTTTGAAATGAATTAAGGTTTTTCCTCGAAAGTAAGATTATGCAAACAAAATATCTCAATTCCTGATTTTGTTGAAAACATAATCCTAGACTCAGATTTAAGAAGAAAGAAAGAAAAAAAAAATTAATCCTCAGATGGCCGGCCCCCTTAAAGTGAGGCCGGTCCCCTTAATTTTAAGGGGGGCGCCCTTATACATTTAAGGGGTCCGCCAATCTGACACATGAAAATTTCCAGAACTTTGAAATTTCAGAAAGTTTTGATCATTTAATAAAATTCAATCAATTTGTTCCATCATTCCTTATCCTAAACGCAAGTGGTTAAATAATTCACGCTTAAGGGGCTTAGTAAATATGTCGGCAATGTTATCTTCCAAAGCTACCTTTTCTATTGTTATGTTTCCTTTTTGCACATTATCCCTAAGGAAGTGATGACGTATTTCTATATGTTTAGTCCTAGTGTGTTGAACGGGGTTCTTACTTAAATCTATAGCTCCTTTGTTATCGCACATAATAGGAACATTTTCTAACCTAATGTCATAGTCTACGAGAGCTTGTTTCATCCATAGTGCTTGTTGACATGCCTTTCCGGTGCTTGCGTATTCGGCTTCGGTGGTAGAAATAGCAAGAGCGGTTTGCTTCTTCGAAAACCAAGATGTTAGACAACATCCCATAAACGTGAAAATACCGCTAGTGCTTTTTCTATCTATGTAGTCTCCCGCATGATCCGAATCCGCATAGACAATGGGTTCTATGCCGGATCCCTTGGGATACCATAATCCTAAGTGTATAGTGCCTGTAATGTATCGGAAGATACGCTTAACCGCTTCTAGGTGAGAGGTTTTGGGATCCTCTTGAAAGCGAGCACAAAGGCAAACACTAAACATGATATCAGGTCTACTTGCCGTTAAGTATAGTAAACTACCTATCATTTTCTATACTTAGTGTTATCTACGGACTCACCTTCTTCATCTCTTGTGAGTTTAATTTCCATGGACATGGGTATCTTAAGTGGTTTAGAGTCTTCTAGTCCAAATTTCTTAAGCATTTCCTTAATATACTTAGATTGATTAAAAAATATTCCATCTTCTAATTGTATTATTTGTAATCCTAGGAATAAGTTTAGTTCACCCATCATACTCATCTCAAACTCATCATGCATGATTTTGGCAAATTCATCACACATTTCTTGACAAGTTGATCCAAATATAATGTCCTCAACATATATTCGAACAATGATGATATTTGGGTCACTTCTTTTAGTGAAGAGAGTGTTGTCTACCATTCCCATGGAATAATTATGTTTAACCAAGAATGCTTTTAGTCTATCATACCAAGCCTTTGGAGCTTGTTTAAGACCATATAAAGCTTTCTTTAGTTTGTAAACATAATCAGGTTTTGCAAAGTCAATGAATCCTGGAGGTTGTTCCACATATACCTCCTCATTGATAAAACTGTTAAGGAATGCACTCTTCACATCCATTTGGTATAACTTCAAGTCTAGGGCGCAGGCGTAAGCTAAGAGTATTCTAATGGATTCTAATCTCGTTACAGGGGCATAGGTTTTGTCATAATCAATTCCTTCTTGTTGATTATAACCTTGGGAGACTAACCTAGCTTTATTCCTAGTTACGATTCCATTTTCGTCTAATTTATTCCTAAATACCCATTTGGTTCCTATTATGGTAACATTCCTAGGATTTGAGACTAGTTCCCAAACATCATTTGTTTTGAATTGATTTAATTCTTCTTGCATAGCCATAATCCAACTTTCATCCTTTAAGGCTTCATTTATATTCTTAGGTTCTATTGTTGACACAAAATAAAAGAAGTTATTTTTATCTTGAGCTTGTGATCTAAGTGTTCTTTGATTTAGGTTGCCTATAATGTTGTCTAATGGGTGTGACTTAGATTCCTTAATATTTACAACCTGATTTTCTTCTAATTCATGTTTCTATTTCGTTATCATATCCTAAAGGCTTATTTTTACTAACCTCAATAGCTTCTTCCTCAATCACATCATCATCTTCTAAGGGTAAAGTTTTAGGTGGTGGAGGAGTTTCGTCAAAGGTTACATTTAAGGATTCTTCTACTTTCATAGTAAGTTTATTTAAGATTATGTATGCTTTACTACTTTGTGAATATCCTAGAAAAATTCCTTCATGTGACTTAGGATCAAACTTAGTGAGATAATCTTTTGTATTAAGAATAAAACATTTACTTCCGAATACCATAACGTAGCCTATATTTGGTTTTCTACCTCTTAATAACTCATAAGGAGTTTTTCCTAATATTCGTCTAATAGATACTCTATTAAGTATATAAGTCGAAGTATCTACCGCATGACACCAAAATTTTTGTGGGATAGATTGCTCATTTAACATTGTTATACTCATTTCTTGTAAAGACCTATTTTTCCTATCTACTACCCCATTTGATTGAGGAGTACGTGGAACGGAAAAGTTGTGAGATATTCCATTTAATTCACAATATTTTCTGAATTGTACTTCGTTATCAAATTCCCTACCATGATCCGTCCTAATTGAAACTATAGAGCATCCTAGCTTATTTTGTATCATTTTACTAAAATTCTCAAATATTTCAAAGGCTTCGGTTTTATCACTTAAGAACCTACTCCACGTGTATCGTGAATAGTCATCTACTATAACTAAGGTGTAGCGGTTGCCACCGTAGCTCCGCACCGCGGATAGACCGAATNATCTACTACCCCATTTGATTGAGGAGTACGTGGAACGGAAAAGTTGTGAGATATTCCATTTAATTCACAATATTTTCTGAATTGTACTTCGTTATCAAATTCCCTACCATGATCCGTCCTAATTGAAACTATAGAGCATCCTAGCTTATTTTGTATCATTTTACTAAAATTCTCAAATATTTCAAAGGCTTCGGTTTTATCACTTAAGAACCTACTCCACGTGTATCGTGAATAGTCATCTACTATAACTAAGGTGTAGCGGTTGCCACCGTAGCTCCGCACCGCGGATAGACCGAATAGGTCCATGTGAAGTAGTTCTAAACATCTAGTAGTGGATACTATAGTTTTAGCTTTGTGACTAGCATGTGCTTGTTTTCCTATTTTACAAGCGTCACAAAAATGTTGATTATATCTTAGACTAGGCAAGTTTCTAACTAGTTCCTTAGATACTAAAGATTGTATTTGTTGCATATTTGCATGACCTAATCTCCTATGCCACAAGGTGGAGTTTTTATCTAAAGTCGCTAGGCATATCCTATCTTCCGATTTATCTCCTAGTTTCATAACGTATACGCCTCCTTTCCTAATTCCTCTACCTATAACTTTATCATCCTTAATAATTACACTATTCTTATCGGTAAAGGTAACCCTACACTTATTATCACATATTTGACCTATACTAAGCAAGTTATATGTTAAGTTATCTACATGTTCAACATTTTCAATAGTTAGGGAGTCTTGAGAGATCGTACCTTTGCCTATGATTTTTCCACGATGATGGCTACCAAAAATAACGTTACCTCCGTTGTATGCTTTGTATGTAGAAAACAACTTGCGATTCCCCGTCATGTGTCTTGAGCATCCGCTATCCTTTACCCACTCATCGGGCTCCAAATTAATTCCTAAACATATTTCATTAGATGCTTGAGCGATGAAACATTCTTGTTTATTCTTTTTGACTTCATCATCAAATCTTCTCCTTCGGGTTGTTCTCCTTTTATCTTGTGCTCTTTGTCGCTTTTTAATAAGTCTTTTGAATTCTTTAACAACCTTTGCATATTCTTCGTCTTCACTTTCGGAACTAGAATAGTCATCGTCACTTAGTTCCTTTTCGGTCGTCATCTCTATACAATCTTCTTGTTCACTCTTATCATGACTCATGTGGTTTTCGGCATCATTACCTTCACACAAAAGATTTGAACTAGTAGCACTCGTACTCATTTCAACTAAATATTTGTCTACTATACTTTCATTTGCTACTACTTTATGTGCAAGATTTTCTTTGGCTTGATATTCTTCTTGATGAAATTTTGAAAGACTTTTCCACATGTCGTTTGCCGTTTGACAAAAAAATATTCTTTCATACTCAACTCTTGGTAGAGCTTTGTATATAATCATTTTTGCTAAGTTATTTTGTTTTTCAAAAATAGTTTTTATTGATTGAACATCACCAAATGAAACGACATGCCAAAGATCATAGTCTATTGATTTCACATAACTTTCGAATCGATTTTTCCATTCAAGAAACTTACATTTTCAAGAAATGGTGGTTTGAAAATAATTTTCCCTTCTAAATATTTTTCCATTTCCATATATCGATTTCAAGTTTTAAAATAATATATATTTTAAAAATCTTGTTTGACGTGGCTCCTGATACCAATTGTGGAAAACTAGAAGGGGGTTTGTATAGTTTTACGCCTTTTTAATTTATAAAAACTTTGGTTTCGAAAACTTCGATTCTAGCTTTATGTGATATCAACTTTCCTATACAATTATAAACAACTATATCTACAAGTGTCTATAATAACAAATAAGTAAGTAAGTAAGTAACAATGGATAGAGATAGAACGATAGCACCATGAGACAAAGGATTTATAGTGCTTCGGTGATTTGAATCAATTATAGTCCAAGGCAATACGAAGGAAGTACGTATTCTCGGATCGTTTTCCCAACAAAGGTATGAATGGAATTTCGGTTCGAGTTGTGATTGTGTGAATTGAATAGTGATAAAAGGAAGATATTTTGGGTTTTAAGACTATAAAATGAAACATAAACTAAAAAGCAATAACAAATCATATAAAACAAGCACGTAAAGTTCAAATAGCCTAAAACGCAAACGAATCTAAAAACAAGTAGCAAGTAAACAATATAAAACTAATTATATTAATAGTAAACAAACAAATATACTAATCAATAAAGGCAACTAGATATTCTAAAAATGGTTTAAAAGATATATATGAGAGATATGTTTGCCAAGTGACGTAAACAAGCTTATTAAGTGTGGACTAAGGTTTGATGAAGAATTATTTTCCTTAAACAAGATTATTTCCTCACAACGTTGGTTTATTTTGCAAACAATCCTTTGAAAAGAAAATAATTACTAGATGTGTAATTTGATTATTTTCCGACTTTTGCCCTTCAAATAATAAAACTACAAATCTAAATAATTTGTCAAATTATTAATCACAATCCCCTTTTTAATCCACACTTAAATCACAAATTTATATCACTTAGCAAACACTAATAAACTACTCGCTACGCATATCAATTAAACTAATAAACACAAATAATTCAACAATCATAAGCATAACTAAATATTTAAACTAAAAATTGAAAAAGGAAAGAAAGTAGAACCCAATCTAAGCGATAAGACGAAATTAACCACCCGATCTTATAAACTTGTCAAATTATAAAGTTTATTTCTTTAATAGCTTTTATATCACCAAGTAGTAAATAAATTTTTTAACTTTAATCACTAATTAGCTTTATAAAAACTAAAAAAACTATAAGCTTTATTAATAAGCAAGCTTATAAAACCCTTAAGCTCCGGCCTTATGTTGAGAATGAAGAGAAAATTAAGAAAGATCAAAAATTTATTAGTAATAAGCAATAATAATGACCAAGTAAGCTATGTAAGAGCTTATTGGTTGAGAAAGCTACCAACTATAGGATGACAATCTAATAGATCTAGGAATATAAGCTAATTTTATAACAAAAACTAATAAATTTGCAAATTTTTTATAAAATTTGTGTTAAAACTACTAGATCTAATATAATAAACTAATAAATGACTTTATATAAAAGAAAAACTAATGAAAATCAATTATTTTTGGTTTTTTGTAAAGTAATTTGTCAAAGAAATAGTAGATCTAAGTTTATAAAAGCATTTTAAAACAAAGTAGTAAAAAAGAGCTTATTATAAAATAAAAAAAACTAGATCTAAATAAACCACTAAAAGTTATTAAGCCAAAATAGATTTTTAGATAAAATAGAAAGAAGACAAACGAAAGAGATGAAAAGATGAGGCAGAAAAAGCTAGTATTTAATCCATAAAAAGCATCTTCATTTAGTAAAAGAAATTGGAACAATAATCTCTCAACAATCTATTACAATGAAAATATACTACACTATGTAAGCTAATAAATCTAATAATACTACTATGTTAGGATCATAGTTTACAACTATTCAGTCAAGTCTCGGTCATTTCAGTCTATGTAATAGGTTGCTAGTATTATCTTATTTAGCTACGTTATTTAATACTCGTATGGTTATAAGTTAAGTCCAATAAGATGTCCAATGGGCCTAAAAGCCCACATGTTTAGAAGATAGGAAAGGCAGGGATGTCTCCCTACCTTTCACCTATAAATAGGACATCATATCTCTTATAACAAATGTTGGTTAATTTCATATCTTAAGGAAACTCTTGTTCTTTCACTCTTCATATTGTTATTAATCAACCAAGTCTAATTCTCATCTCATTTCTCTCATTTGAATACTTGTGTTTACAAATATGGTGACCTAACAAGTGGTATCAATCGCTAGAAGAAGGTGTAGTTTATTTTTTTTGTGATATACGCCCCAAAACAAGCTTTTTCTCTCGTTAAAAATCAAAAAGCTTGCAACTTTCTTGGTTCTTTTGAGTTTTTATCACATATTTGTTACCAAACTTGTGTTAAAAACCAAAACAAACAACAAAGTTTCAAAATTTTTGTTTTTTTTAAGATTCGTATAAACTTGTACTTTTCATCGAGATTTTTGAAATTTTTGTTAAAAAGTTCAAGTTTGCAACTTTCATTAAGATTTCATCATTTTAATGCTAGTTGTATAAGAATCTTGGATTAAAAACTCGTTTTAGGATTGCTTTTTCACAAAACAAAAAACCGTAGTTTTGGCATTCTATCGAGAACACAAAATGTAACACCCCCAAAAATGGATCAGCGGAAGCAGTCGGGTCCCTGGGGTGCTACTAAATTGGTATCGCAACACAAAGTACAAAGAACAGTTTTTATCTCAACCATTTAGAAAAATTTTCTTTAACAAAATATTCAATTTACATCGTTCAATAATAGTGCGGAAAATAGGCCCATAGAATAAATAAAGCGGTCCCAATTATATCAGAGTCATCTATGACCATGCCATGCCCTGCCAACGCCTCCAATAGTAAGCTATCGCTTTAACCTGAAAATACATGCTAAAAGGTCAGCTTACGCTGGTGAGTTCATAGGTTTGTATAAATAACAATGTAGAGTAAAAGTAATGTGAGTTCAATAGGAAGTTTTGTGACCATTGTATCACTCACAATGTCATGAAAATATAGTTTACTTTCAAGTAAATGTAGTAATGTGGACCACAAGGTTTTCGAGTGTGAATAACATTTCACATACAAATCAAGTTCAGTTTTAGTGACTACTGCTTTACTCACAGCGTCATGAAAAATATCAGTAAAGTAGACCATAAGTATTAGGCAGAGTATGTGATCATTACAACGAATATAATGTCACACAAAATAACAGCCTGCTGCGCTAGCACTAAGTTCATGTAACCGAAGCTAGACAGTTCAGTGCGCTACTATGTAGCACATAATAATAGTAGGGGCCCATAGCGAGTGTTTAACCCAATACACTCGTAATCCGACTTGGTATACACCCGCATTGACCCGTCTGGCCAACCAAGCGGGGGGAGTCACCCCCAATAGATCTATTTATATCAATCGCGCTTCCCAGCAGGAATTAACGGCTCATGAAGGTGGGCATAACGGTGGGTTCAGGGGCTTAGGCTAACTGCGCAATAGTTTTAGGAAAATAACAACAGTATAGTGGTCCAGGAAACGTTTGCATATTTCTCACCCCATAGTTTGTAAACAAGTATAAGTAAAGAATGGGGCTATAAATTCACGTATATGATTTAAACGCTTGTGTCCAAAATAAAATAATTCAGTTTGTAACGATAAATCAAGTCATGCGGTTGAATAACCGAACAAGTAATTTAGCAAGCACATAAAGTCTTCGAGTAAAAATTTCATTGTTTAGTAACGCAAATACTGAATTTAATAAAACGAGCATGTATGCTCCCCCAAAACAATTGTAAAAAAGAGTAAAACAGGGAATATGAACTCACCTCAGTAAAGCGGTATGGTAGTGAAAAGTATCAAGTAGTGATAGTGTGCGGCACCGACATGCGACCTAGATTAGTATGGCAAGTTTAGTTTACAGTTTCAGACTTAAGACTCGATGAAGTTTTAAATAAGTTTAAAAGTTTTAAAGTGTTTCTGTTATTGTTGCTTGTGTGGCATCATTTAAGTTTGGACAGTTTGTAAGTGTTTGTGAGTATTGGCTCTTGGAAAGTGTATAAGAATATACATAAGTATAAAAGTATAAAAGGCAAATGGGTCTTCGTCACATAAGTATCCGAAAGACAAGGTACGGAAATAGTAACAAGTATCGAGAATAATAAACGTGGTCGAAAGATAAGGATGTCATTAGTTATTAGCATATATGTAAGTTTAAATTTTAAAAAGTAAAGTAGTTAGTGGGTGATAAAATTATATCTTTATGTTTCAGTTTTGTCTTTTAGTCGGGTTTGATAGAAAAGTAAGTTAAGTGCATATCTTTGGTGAAAATCGGGCTTGACCCGTGTATACGTTTTAGTTTTTCCGAGGTTGATGTAACAATTTTTACATTAGAATAATAAACCGTTTTGTATTGTTTATTAAAATCGAATAAGTTTTTATAAGTTTAAATGTGTCACATTAAGCTTAAATAAGTTAAAATGGGCATTAATAACTAAAAAAAATTAAAGAAGTTAAACTTATCTTTCTAGTTTTTTTTTTTTTTTTTTTTTTTTTAATATATATATATATCCTAGCTTGTAGTTTTGTGTGTTGAGTATAAATACATTTTAGAAATTCGTTTATAAAACAAGTCGCGTAGCGGGACTGAGTAAATTGAAATGAGTCAGAAATCAAGTCATGGAATAAGCCAAAGCAAAAGAAGCAAACCATGCGCACCTCATTGTTGGGTTTGGCCCAACAGTGGCTCACAGCACACAACATAAATTTAGCTATCTTACTAACAGTTTTGAAATTGCAATGTAGTGACAAAGTATTAAAGCCAATTGCATCCTTATGTTGGGCCACACAAAACCAAAACCAATTACGTCTAATACTAGTTACCCTTTTAAATCAAATTCCAAAAATATTAGTTTAAGCCATATTTCATTTGTTTCATTTGGAGTACTTCGACAGCAGGCGGCAAGAAGAAAGGAAAAAAAAATATATCAAATGAAACAAGCAAACCAATTGTTATCTAAACCATTTCTTCCCATTATTTTTTATTATAAATTTTTCGACCAAAGGCAGGATTATCAAATCAAAGACAATCAAAATAAAACAACCACTGTGGTTCGACTAGAGTGGATTTTCAAAAACAAATCCAACAAAACACTTATCTCAACCAAAAGTCAATAAGCACTTTCTTTTATGAGCCATACTTAGTTTTAGTTTGTGATTTGTTATTTTGCCACACAAGGTTAATGAACAACAACATAAAAAGGATTCATTCCCAGGAGATAAAAAAAATGGTCGATATACATAGACCAAAACAATTTACAATTCATAAAATCAATCAAAACCCCAATTTGATAACAATCAATATTAGTAATTACAAAGTAGAAGGAATTTAGGAGACCTTTACTAGGTGCGCGAGTAATTTGATGGAGAGGAAGACCAGGAACCAAAAATCCAAAAGCAAATATATCCAACCAAAATCCAAGCAGAGCCCAAGCAACCAAAGCTTCAAATCAACCCTTGAGAGATTTTTTTTTTGATAGATTTGAAAGTGAATTGGTGTATGGATATTCCTGGTCTTCGAGCAGTAATAAAAAGAGAATAAATGAGCAAAGTTTCGACACGCTTTCCTTCCTGGAGCTTTGTGAGGAATCGTTTTGAGCAAGGTTCACTTTCAAGCTTCCTTTTCCAAAGTTAACTCGTGATCCATGCGTGGGAAAAAGGAACCAGACAAAGATGGAGATTGACTCATCTATCTTTGACCCTTGGGGAAACCAAAAAGATATGAAGAAAAGAAATAGGGTAGGGGCGGTGCATTTTATTAAAAGAGGAGTGTTTTGTTTTATTATTAATTAGTGTATTCTGTGTACCGTTGAGCTAAAGTGTAAATGCGGTATCTCGGTTTGGCAAAAATGCAAGAAGTGTAATCCGGAAACGTTTTTATAAAAATAGTATAAGAACAAAATCATCGACTCCGAAAGTTAATTATAAATTTAAACCATTACTAATGCGGTGTCGGTACGCGTACGGTGTCATTTTCATGTTTTACAAGAAAACTTCTCGTATTTGATTTGAATAAATTTCAGAAAAGTCCAAACGCGAAAGTTAGAAAATAATAAATATAATTTATTATTTAAAATTAGTCCGAAAATTTACAGGTGGTTACAGTCTACCCTCCTTAACGGGAAATCCGTCCCGGATTTTAGTTTATGTTATGCGATAAAATGGTGTTTGGGAAGAGATGTTGGTACTCACAACCAATTTGAGTCTCACCAGGTGGTAAAAGCTCCTCTTTGTCTGTGAGAGAGTATTACAAAATTCTTTGCTGAAAATTTACAGTTAGGTAAACTAATGTGACTTCAAACGACTCGTAATTTTAGTAAAGGTAGTCTTTAAACATGGTGTGGATAAGATGGTTCCACCAAGGGTACTTTAAATCACCCCTTGATTAAGCAAAAATTTGATGAAGTTTGACTAGAAACTTTTAAAGCATCAATATGAGTAAATAGTTCACAAGGCGATTGGAGAGTAGTTTATAAAACGGTTTGTAAGACAGTTCATAGAATAACAAGAAATCATTTTGTCGTTTGCATAATGGTAGCAAAATTGTAGTTTGATTCGTGAAATTGTAGCAGGACAGCAAACCAGTTTATAAAATTTGTTTGTGAAATAATTTGTAAAATAGTTTATTGGACAACGGGAACAATTCATTGTTTTCAAATTACTAGTAAGGTCGAAGTTTTGACTTCATGAAGTAGCAGCAAAACGTTCGTAGAGTGACCGCAAAATGGTCTGTGGAATAATCGAAAAAAGTTTGTATGGAGTTAGCGACATGGTTTATCATCTTATAAGAGGGTAGCAAAGATAGCTAGTATGCTCGAGAGACGAGTGAAAAGTTCGGTGTCTGTTCCAAAGAACGCGATTCAGGTGTCTCTTTAAGGTCTTAAAGTTTCTGTTGGTCATAAAATCTCCGCTGAGTGGAGGGTATAGCAAGTTCTGAGTACGACTCTGAAGGAGGATGTTGATTGCTGCTAGCAATCTATGGGTTGACTAAGTAATGTACGTCCTACTTCACGCGGAAGGAACAACATCGATCAAGAGGAATGAACCAAATCGATCGAGCATAAGGTTTGGGGCAGAGGTGACTGTAACAAGACCGCAAACAAAGCAAGGTTTAAATAGATAAGCAATCCAAATTCAAACATAGCCGAGACGCTCCAATAAACTCAAATGAGTTTCGAGTTTATTACAACATCAAACAAGTTAAAAATAAGGAACTTGAATTCAAACTGTGACTAATCGGGTCTAATACACCTCGATGCAAAACATGATTAGACGACGACGAGCAAGTATTCCATATGAGTGGAAAGGATTAGCGATAAAAAGTGCATTACGATTTGTGAAGTATCGTGATGCCAGTGTGTTGTGACTAGTGTGTTGTGACTGCTATCATGTTGTGTGTAGGTGTAAATGTTCATGTCATGCAATGCTTATGTACACACACATAAATTTCATCATTCTCATAATCAAAAATTAAACTGGACATAATTCCATTATAACTACTCCCAGTATTGCAAAGTTCACCTCTGAGTCGGACATAGGTGATCAGGCTATGTCCCACTGTCCCTGGTTGAATATAGGTGATCAGTCTATATTCACCCGAGGTTCAATGAACTTTAAAACACTCGGCTCAGTTACGCTAGTACTATGTCACTTACCTTTAAAAGCTGTATAGAAAGACTAAAACAAGTGTCCACGCTCGAGGACAAATGATGAGATTACGTAGAGAAAATTTGCGCAATGCTGTGATAAGTACGATACGTATGCATAAATATGTCGAAGATACTTATAGTATACAGAGGAAATAAATGGATATACTCATCCTATAGTAAATGACACATCTCGTCAAATATATTAGTAATGAAAATTACAATTGAGGCATCAGCTTGGCAGGCAGGCACGTGTCGGTCATAGGGTTAAGTTTTCGCAAAAGTAGTTATAGTCTAGGCTTTAAAAATACCCAGTTCTCTATAACCAAGGCTCTGATACCAATCTGTAACACCCCCAAAAATGGATCAGAGAAAGCAGTCGGGTCCCTGGGGTGCTACTAAATTGGTATCAACCAAACAGAATGACAACAGCTTCATGGCCAATGCTCAGTCTGATGATGACATGGAAGATCTGGAAGCTAATGCTGCTGTTGATTCGCGTGGATTGCAACACGCACTACGTTTTACCTCTCGAGGGATCTCGAGAAGCTTGCAATCCCCACCAGGCAGTGTACCTGACCGATGTAGTATAGTGTAGTGGCGATCGTTCTCTCGCAGGGAATAGTGTTCGTTAGGCTAAAGGCTACTCTAATCTAGGTCTAAGGGTGGAGGAAGATTCTTTTTGTATTTTTATATTTTATGAAAGCAGTAAAATCTCTGGTTTTGGAGGAGAGGGCGGAATTAGTTGCTAGTCAACTAACCCAAGTTATCTACTTTTATACAACTTATATTTTTGTATTTTTGGTTTTGAGAAAATCAGTGGTGGAGAGTAGTGTTTACTTAGATTTCATTACTCCCTAACTATCTTTTACCATGTAATTAGTATGTTGAGTTTGCGTGGACGACGGGTGTATTCCTAACAAGTCGTAGGGAGTGCGTTCAATTCCCTAACTCTATAAGTTCCTACCTCACTCTATGACGATACGTCAAGCATCCTATCATGAGCTCACCGATAGCAACCTATGCATGAAATACTACCTTAAAATCGATTAACGCACATACGATTCACGTTTATTAAGACGTTCAAGCTTGTTACCGTATAGGAGGTTAGCCAGTTTTCTCAAGTCTAACGTAGATGAAACATTCACCCAAACACAAACACAACATACACATCACACGATAATCAATAGTTAGGTTTCATTATATCTAAGCAAACACAAAGTAAATTAGCCTAGCATGTTGAAAGAAAGACAAGCACAAGCATATATCACACAACACATAGACATATTGTATGAATAAAGACTTATCTTGGATTAAACATGCAAGTTAGAGGGGTTAGGATACCCTCTAAGGTCTGTAATACACGTACAAGGGTTTAACCCCAAAGTTCTCCACTCCAAAATTCTTCTCAAAATAAGAAAAAACGTTCTATATATATAGAAAACGCGGGCTGAAGGCGTCAGCCCAATAGGTGACGTCGTCAGCTCGGCGATTAGGGTTTCCTGACGGCCTTGATTGACGTGGTCATAATGCTGGTTCCAGATCTGACGGCCTTGGTTGATGGCGTCACAATTTACACTACGAACTCTCTGGATCGTCACGAGTCTTTTTTCCACTTCTGGACTTCACTTGTTCCTGACGACGTCACTTAGTAGAGTGTGACGGCGTCACCTTCAGTAATCTTCAAGGTCTTTTGAGTTTTTGTTGTTTTCCGCACTTTTTAACTCCGAAAACGCCCGAAAATGCTTCTTTTGTGATTTTCCCTTCAAAAGTACCTAAAATGAGAAAAGAAACGACTTTGGGTGAAATCCAAACCAAAAACATACGAATTAGGACTCAAACCGACCCCTAAAAACGTAACATTTTTCGTCTCATCAAATACCAACACCGGTTACTACAACAACAACCGTAGCACCCGATGCACCCCCAATTGAATCACCAACAATAGACGAACAAACCGCTTCCAACATCGACAACCCAACTGAAGATCTGAATCAACCACAAGTACCCGAACCTGCAAATTATGATCCAAATGCGTTCTTCAATCCGTTTGCTCCGACTCCGAACCTTTCAGATATTGATAAGTCGTCAACACGCAACTTGGAACCTACTAATATGCAGCAGTTTCATAACCCTCACCCTTCAACACATCATTGGACTCGTGATCATCCAGTCGTCAATATAATCGTCAATATTATTGGTCATCCAACAGCTCCAGTTATGAATAGACAGAAACTTCACTCCGATGCCGAACATTGTATTTATGCTCTAACCGTTTGTCAAGAAGAACCTAAAAACGTTAAGCAAGCTCTCACTTACGACAACTGGATTGAGTCAATGCGAGAGGAACTCAATCAATTCAAACATCTTGAAGTTTGGGAATTAGTTGAACTCCGGATGGAGTTTATGTCATTGGGCTAAAATGGATTTGGAAAAACAAATTGGACGCAGAAGGCACAGTGATTCGTAACAAATCACGTTTGGTAGCTAAAGGATACACTCAGGAGGAAGGAATTGACTTTGAGGAATCTTTCGCACCAATGGCTAGACTTGAAGCTGTTCGAATATTCTTGGCATACGCTGCTCACAAGAAGATGGTCGTTTATCAAATGGATGTGAAAATGGCATTTCTGAACGGTCAACTACGTGAGGAGGTATACATTAGTCAGCCAGAGGGATTTGTCGATCCAGAGCACCCGAATCATGTCTACAGACTTAAGAAGGCTCTCTATGGTCTCAAACAAGCCCCCAGGGCGTGGTATGATAAACTTACTGCTTTCTTGCTCGCTAACTCTTTCACTAAAGGTTTATTAAATCCAACTTTGTTTATCCAAAAACACGGGGAAGACATTTTAATTGTGCAAATATATGTTGATGACATTATTTTTGGCTCTACTAACAATAAGTACTCAAACGCTTTTGCCAGATTAATGAAACAAAATTTTGAAATGTTAATGATGGGTGAACTTACGTTTTTCTTAGGACTACAAGTTCNTTGTTTATCCAAAAACACGGGGAAGACATTTTAATTGTGCAAATATATGTTGATGACATTATTTTTGGCTCTACTAACAATAAGTACTCAAACGCTTTTGCCAGATTAATGAAACAAAATTTTGAAATGTTAATGATGGGTGAACTTACGTTTTTCTTAGGACTACAAGTTCATCAGTCACCTCGTGGAATTTTCCTTAATCAGTCCAAATACGCTCTTGAGATAATTAAGAAACATGGCATGACCAGTTGGGATACTTACAATACCCCTATGGCCAACACAACTAAGTTAGATGCGGATCCAAATGGGAAACCAGTTGACCCCACAAAATACCGAAGTATTATTGGGTCACTCATGTATCTCACCGCTAGTAGACCGGATATTGTATTTGTTGTCTTTATGTGCTCTCGCTATCAGTCTAGTCCTACTGAACGTCACCTAAATGAGGCTAAGAGAATCCTTTGATACGTAAAGGGAACCATTAACTTGGGGATCTGGTATCCGAAGGATTCTGGTTTTGAACTATTAGCTTTTTCAGACGCTGATCATGCAGGGTGTATGGACACATGCAAAAGTACTTCTGGTGGTTTGCAGTTTCTTGGAGATAAACTTGTGTCTTGGCAATCAAAGAAGCAGGATTGCACTTCATTATCGTCAACAGAAGCTGAATATGTAGCCATGTCTGCCTGTTGTGCACAAGTCATTTGGATGCGTACACAACTAATGGACTCGAAAAGTGCGATAGCAATCTCGTGCAAATTCAAAGTCTAAGCACATTGATCTCCGTTATCACTTCATCAAGGAGCATGTTGAAAAGGGTACAATTGAGTTATACTTTGTGGATACTGAATACCAACTGGCCGATTTGTTCACGAAACCTTTACCTCCATCATGGTTTGCTGAACTAGTCCACCGGATTGGTAAGCGGTGTTTGACTCCAGATGATTTAAAATCTTTTCTTTAAAACAATTAACTGAGTCAAATACCAAAACTATTTTTGTAAATATTTATCAAAAACAAAAGACAAAATCAAAAGATCTTCAAAAACACCAAAAAGATTTACATTTTTATCTTACGTTTTATTTTTCTCTCATTCTTCAAATACAAGTACACTACCTCTATCAACACTTCGGTTTATCAAAAAATTTCTCAATTTTCTCACCAAGTGTTGAGGGGGAGAAAATGTTCTTCAAAATTTAAAAATGTTGTTCAAACAAGTGTACTTGCATATTTCATAAAGATGATGTTATCAATTATAATGGTGGAACTTCACGGGTTATCCCTCGTTTCGTTAAATTTAACACTTCATTAATTTCCTTTAGCCTAGAATGTTTTTGTTGCTAACGGTCGTTACCTTATAACGTTAAATATCAAACTTTAGGACTTATAAAAGGATGACATGTAGTTAAGGGACTAGTTTTGCCAATTTGCCAAAGTTTTCTAAATATCTCTCTCAAAAACAAACACCCCCCCCCCTGTTTTTTCATTTTTTATAAAAAAACAAAACCAAACACTCTCCTTTATCAAACGGCTAAAATCAAAAACTCTAATCCGTGTTTTAGATCTTCAAACCATAAGTGTTTTCATAATCTTTGGCCTAATATAAAACTTGGTTTTCAAGCAATTACGTTTTTAATGGCTAGATTTCACGCAATTTCGTTTTCTAGATCTAGGGTTACGTATTATTCGTATAAACTCTATACATGTGTTTTTGTTTGATTAATCATAGGGCTTTTGATGATATAACTGTTCTTATCACGCTTGTAACAAGTAATCATTACAAATAACATGTTTGAGTTGATTTCGATATTAGGGTTCATATACGAATTGGGTATTTTTGTTTGAGCGTTGTTTTGTTTGATTTTCATGGTGGGATATGTTTGTTTGAGTGTATGAATCATGCCTATGCTTGTTAGTTGCTTCATATTTCACGAATGCATGTTCTAGATAATTAAGGGTTTTGTTCGAATTGGGTTTTTTCATCCGTGTGTTCTTGAATCTAATTAAGTGGCTTGAATGTGTTTGTTTACTTGTTAATTGATATATTTCATAGGATTTACACCATGTTTGCTTGAATTACGTGTTCTAGATAATTTGGGGCTTCATAGCTTTTTGAAAACTGGTATAAATGAGTGTTTATGTGATTCTAACTATTTGTATGAACTCATTTTCATCAGGTATTCATCAAGGATCATCTTTACCAATCAAAACGTATGTCTACAAATGATCTCGAAAATTCTTGTATAAGAATTTTCGAAAACACTGAGTTATCGAGATCCTTGAGAATTTTATCGAGATCTCTTGATAAATTATCGAGATCTCTCTATAACTTTGTTATCGAGAAATCTTGATCTCTCTTGATAAAGTTATCGAGATCCTTGGGTTATCGAGAACATGTAAACATGTTTTATCGAGATCACTCATTGGAGTTTTTTCGAAAACCTTTGATGATTATGTTATCGAGAACCTTCATTATTGAAAATTATCGAGAACCTTCATTATTGAAAGTTTTCGAGAACTTTTATTATTGAAAATTATCGAGAACATGGTACTCAAAAGTTATCGAGAACACAGTTAATGAAGGTTATCGAGAACACAGGCGACCATGTTTTCGAGATCACACTTAAAGAGTTTTTTTTAAGAATTCTCATTTGTTGTAATCTTTTCGAAAACATGTCTAACGGATGAATACTCATGAATTTGTGTATTGGTTGTGTTGTAATCATGCATTATTAACTTTTGTATGTGTGTTATTGACAAATATGTATTTCTTAGACATGATTTATTATGTTAAGTGCTATGAATGTTCCTTAATTATGTCTTAGAATATAAGTCTTAAACTCCTAATACGACCACATCTCACGTGTTAATTAACTGAACCATAACTGCTACAAGTAACTTGTATCTCTATGTATATCAAACATGAACGTGAACTAATGACTAACAAATTTGGATGTTTGATTTCATGACAGTACATTTACAGAATACAATGGCTAAACACACTGAAACTGTCCCCGAACAAACTCTTCCACTACTCACACTTGGAGAGATTGTCCCAGCAAACTACAACATCACCATTGGCCAAAACAATCCACGTATTGACTTCAACAAACATCGAATTCCCGAAGATACGTGCAAGATTGTTAAGGACATTCTACTGGCTCATCCCTGCAAACCTATGCTTACAAAGTCAACATCAGTTCCTATCTTCTATATTCGTCAGTTCTGGCACACAGCTCAAGCCAACTTGGATGATGAATCCTTCACTGTCAAGCTGGATCGTCAAGAATACACCGTGGACCTAGATGTTCTACGAACCGTTCTCATGCTTCCTACACCAGAAGAGTTTCATCCTATGCTAACCGAACTTGAAATCCTGGATTATCTTATTGATCTAGGATACGATGTTCAAGACGAACTACCATTCATCAGGCTGTCAAGATTCAACGTCAAATATCTACCACAACCATGGAGAACATTCTACATGTTGATAGTTAGATCTATTGCAGGCAGAAAGAGTGGTCATGAACATCCACGACTGGAGCACCTGCAANTTATCTTATTGATCTAGGATACGATGTTCAAGACGAACTACCATTCATCAGGCTGTCAAGATTCAACGTCAAATATCTACCACAACCATGGAGAACATTCTACATGTTGATAGTTAGATCTATTGCAGGCAGAAAGAGTGGTCATGAACATCCACGACTGGAGCACCTGCAAGTATTTTGGGGGATGATGAGCATGAAACCTATCAACTTCGCCAGTTCCATAATGAGCGACATGATCCATCACATTCACACCGATCGTGAAAGGAACGTGATTCCGTTCGTTAGGTTCACAAAGATGCTCGTTGAACACTTATGTGAGAAAACACCTGACTACCTCAAAAGAATGTATGATCCCACAGAACCCAAAGATGTTTACAACCAAGACTACAGGATCCCTTTGTCAAAACCATCAAGTTTGTTACAAGGACTAAGGGAATGAGAATTCCAGATTACTTCCTGGATGAAAGGATTCGAAAGACTCAGAACTACAATATCTATGACAAAGCCTTTCAAGCTGGGAAAGTAGGTTATACTGGTGATGAAGAACAACCAGCTGTCACAGTTCAAACTCGTAGCAAGAGAGGTGGCAAGACGGGAAGCTCCAGCAGCACCACAACCTCACAACAACCTAAGTCTACACCAAAACCTACTACCAGACAATGAAGGAAGGTCACACCGAAACCAATCATTCAAGATGAACCAACATCTTCATCTTCCGAAACTGAATCTGAGCTTGAGTCTGAGTCAGATGATGAGGAAGACTTTGAACGAAGAACAAAAGCAGGAGATGATGAAGAGGAGTTTCCTGGACTTGAATTGGCAAAGCAAATAAGCAAGGAAACTCTTCACAAGGAACAAAGGAAAGGTACATGGATCACCATCAATGAACCTAGTGGTGGTACTCATGATGAAAAAGAAGAAGATGAACCAGTTGATGAACCACTGGTCGACAAACGTAAACTAAAAAGCATTATTGTCGATCCCAGAGCAGAAGAGAAGCAGCATCTGAAAGAACTAAGAGAAGCTGCACTCCTCAATCTCCAACATCCCCAGCCTCATCAACAACCACTCGATCTACAGGCACAACAGGGTGGCTAAAGCAGCACATTAGTTCCTCCTTCCACAACGTTGACTCAAACTGACACTGAACAACGAGATCCAGAAGGGAATGTCATTATGAAAGAAGCTACAGAGGAAGATATTGCAGACTTACAAAAGGAGAAAGAGCCTTCTGAGTTCGAAGAAAGCAAGTGAGGAGACGGAAAGATTACTTCGTGGTGATGAACAAGACGAAGAATTCTTTGACACTGACCAACTTATCAACTCACTTCCACATTCTTCTTCAAAGGATCCACCAATACCCAAAGGCACTCCTCCAAGGGATCCTTCTCCTCCTCCATCCGAACCTGAACATGAGTCATCTTCAACATCATCATCACACCACTCATCTCCACCACCACAAAAGATCACATCAAAAGGCAAATCAATCAAGAAAAAGGGAAGCTCGTCCACTGCCACCGCATCACAAAAGATCAAGCAAGCTGTTGCTATGGCAAGGAAAAAGAAGAAAGACACACAACCTCAAGATGGAGATCTAAAGGGCCAAGTTCAGAAGTTATCAAAACAGGTCACAACATTGACTAATCAAGTCAAGGATCTCAAAGAGTCTAGTTGACAAACTCCTGCAAGCTGGCATGAGTGGAATGATAAAGTCGTACACCGAAGAATATCTCAATGACAACCTTGTTGCCATTACCACTCCAGCAGTGTCCAAACTTCTTCAACCAATTCAGACAGCGTTGAACACCAGGATTAAACATAGCATGGATCAAATGCTTCAGTCAACACCATTCTATCTCCGAACCAACAGGGCTCCAACTGCACCTGCTGATCTTACAACCGAGCAACTACAAACTTTGTTAGCTGCAAAACTCAGAGATAAAGAGGAAAAGACTCCTGAAGAATCAACGATGTTTGAAGCGTTGAAAGCCATTGCCTCCAAAGAGTCATGCAAGGAACCAGCTGGTAAACCGAAACGACCAAGGAAAGATGATGATCTTGATGCCGATCCTAAAAGCAAGAAATCAAGGACATCAAAAGAACCATCATCTTCACAAAAGCCACCTAAGTCTTCCAAGGCTCCACCAACAAAACAGCATGCACCAGCCTCAGGATCCGGTCCAACACAATCAGAAGAANCGAAACGACCAAGGAAAGATGATGATCTTGATGCCGATCCTAAAAGCAAGAAATCAAGGACATCAAAAGAACCATCATCTTCACAAAAGCCACCTAAGTCTTCCAAGGCTCCACCAACAAAACAGCATGCACCAGCCTCAGGATCCGGTCCAACACAATCAGAAGAACCTTTTATGCTTCAACCAGTTGACACTCAGGAAGAACCCGCATCATCCATTCACGAATCACAAATTCCTGAACCCCAAGCTGGACCATCATCAACATCGAAGACCAAAGAGAAAGGAAAATCTACAAAGTCTAAAAAGAAAAAGAAGAAGTCTACACCATTCTTCTGGCTAGATGTCGAAGAAGCTCCAAAACCTGATTGGTTGACTGAATTATCAAGTCACAGCCTCCACTTGAAACCGATGAACCACTGCCTGGAAATACTTTGCAGATTACACAAAGTATAATGACGGGACTTCAAGTTGAAAAGTTGAAAAAGGCTGAACTCAAAAGGATCAATCATGAAGGACTTGACTTTCTGAAGAAAAGATCAGGAAACAAAGTTGAACTCGAATACCACATGGAGAATATTGCCTGCGCCTTATCCGGCGCGTTCGACTGGCTGAACCCTGAATCCAACATCGATACCCAAAAGAAAGACAAAACACCTTACTTCACCGACTGGACAAAACCATTGCCTCTGTTAGGTTTTCCTGAAAAACCTAAGATCCCTTATCGCTACTTCTTCAACAATGATCTCTGATGTCATCAACATGCTCATGAGACTTCCAAAGAACGATATGCATCCTCACTGACGATTTCCGTTCCAGCTGCTAGATACGAATTACCAGACATTAAAGAGATATCACCAATATTCAGCAAATCAGTTGTAACTTACAACAACGAAGCTCTTCTCGGTATTCAACATTGGCCAGAGAAACGTAAACTCGGTTACACCCACAGACTACACTTAACATCAAGTAAGAATGTGAAGCATCCGCTTCGAATCGTTGCTATCATAGAGATCTTGGAGGATAGAAGATTCANGACGATTTCCGTTCCAGCTGCTAGATACGAATTACCAGACATTAAAGAGATATCACCAATATTCAGCAAATCAGTTGTAACTTACAACAACGAAGCTCTTCTCGGTATTCAACATTGGCCAGAGAAACGTAAACTCGGTTACACCCACAGACTACACTTAACATCAAGTAAGAATGTGAAGCATCCGCTTCGAATCGTTGCTATCATAGAGATCTTGGAGGATAGAAGATTCAACTACACTTTCATGCGCGAGATCATCGTCAAGAGACTGGATGAGAAGCAATACAAGTTTTGTGAACCAGATTTCCCAAATCTAAACCTGAACGACATCGAATATATGTATTTGGAAAAGGTTCAAGGAAAAATGCTAAACTTCCCAAAGGAAACAGAATACAACTTCATCGCATCTCTACTTCTCTACATCAGAAGATTAATAGTTCAAGAAAGAGTGGAAGATCTTCAGCTGGGTGTTGAAAGTTATCAAAATGACATCAACCTAACCAAACCACAATTCACATTTCCTGGAATTCAAGGATCATCACAGTATACTCTTGTGCAACAACCATCGTTTGGAATCATCTACCTCAACAAGAAGAGTCAACTTCGCTTAATGAGGTTCGATGAAATTCAGAAGTTCTGTGATGACACACTACGAAGAGTTCGTGACGGGTTGGCTGAAAAATTGATCGATTGGAAGAAGAGGCTACAAAAGGGTGAAGAGACTAGGTGGAAAGCTAATGCACGAAGAATGATTCAAAATTTTGTTCATACGATTGAAGAGAGGCTATATCGTCGTGAGCAGATCAGGAGATTGGAAAGCTACATAGGTGGTCGACCTTCATTTCTGGTCTTGACATTCAGACAACCTGATCCTCAGTTCAAAGACTTTGATGCTTTGCCTGCTGATGAACCTTAGCTTCCTTGCTTCTGGTATTAACATTTCAATATTTTCATTATATATTAATTGATTTGTGATTACTACGGCTTGTGAACACATAACAGTGTACAACCCGCACTTTGTACTTAAAGGACCTTGTGGTACGCATCAGTGCTACAATCCTTACATAAGGAGCGAAAGCTTCTTACTTTTGAGTAGAATTAACAAACTTTTCATGATTTTTACAATTCTGCTCAAAAGAAAAGTATTTCACCTCAATGAGTAGTCACTTGTTGAGGGGGAGTACTTGATTAAAAATATCATTCTAAATCTTAAAGTCTTGATTGATTTCTCCCCATAAGACTCAAAAAGGCATATTTTAATCAAAAAGTTTACAAAAAAACAACATTTGATATGTTATTTTTGAGGGGGAGAAGATGAAATGATTAAAATATTATGTCAAAAGTTTTATCTTATGCGAGCTCGACTCAGAATTGACCCACAAATTGACGAAACAACAAATGTTAGTATTCGAAAGGACTTATCCGAGTAGAAGTACCATTTCGAGAAACTCTTATTAGACGTTTACTTTGACGGGTCTAACTTTCTTTAGGAATGTTAACAACTTCAAGTTAGTTATTAGGGCTAGTTATCACCTAAAAACAGATAATGTATCCCTTTAACTAAGCAACGTAAACGTGTCCGTCGGGTACATGTCTATTAAGAATGGATAAATTCAAAAGTGCCAACTCTTCCCGCGTATGCAAATTTCTGAAAACATTCATGAGCATATGTGGAGGGGGAGTCTTTCAAAAGAAATCTAAACCCTCAAAGTGTTAACAAAAGGTTTTATACTCATAAACACTTTGAGAGATTTTCAAAGATTTGGTTCAAAGGCATCAATAGGATAGTCATGGAGTTACAAGGTGACTAAGAATAGGAATAACCGTCCTATGATCCGCCAAAACCGGAGGGATCTACCCAAGGACATCACCAATAGTTAGTAAATAGAAGTCCTTAGGTATGATATGAAAAAAGGAGAAAGGAATAAAAGAGAAAGAAGAGGTTGATGAATTAAAAAGAAAATGAAAGAAAAGGGTGAAAAGAAATAGCCCTCAATTTAATCAACCTTAGGTCAGACACCGGGTTCAATTCATATGCTACTGGTCGTTGCTAAGGCGACACCGGTATTGAAGATAAAGACGTCAGGGACCCAGTGACGCAATGCACCTAAACCTTCTTAGCCACTCAAGTTTCTCTCAAAAGATACTTGTTTCATTCTCACGGAGAACCCTGGATAATCTATTGACCATTCACTACGAGTGTGTCGATATTGAAAAGTAGGTACTCTGCTCCACACCTCTGACGACCAAAATGTGCACAAATTGAGTCTAGAGCCACGAGATACATCAAAGATCTCTTAGGAACACATAATACTTCTACACTAGTGTCTTACATCATTGGACACTAAGTGTAAACTATCGAGTCCTACGCAGATCTTAGCAATCTGCCTTGAACGTTTATGAGGGATTTACTTATGTATTTCTCGAATGATTGAACGGAAATCCTGCCAGGGTCAACATCAAACAGCCCTGACAGCAGGTCGCTTCGGTGATTCCTTGTGGATTACGCTTAGTGTTTGCGATGGTTTCAAACGGTCTACAGTCGTGGGGTGATCTCCAGCGACTCACCTAATCGTGGGTGTACTTATGTATGTCTGTGTAAGCCTTCTAGGGGGTATCCGATTAGGAACGGCCTTGGTAAGGATTAGAAGGAGTCTTCACACTATGCTGTTGACAATCTCTAATTCCGAACCTGTAAGTACCGGATGTATTATTGCTAACTGTTTCAATGCAGGTACAACCATCATCTTAAACACCAACTTCCACATGCTCATACTTTCATCTCAACAACTAAGTAAGCTCTCATGAAAGATCGATGCAATGTAAAAGTCAAAGATAGATTCTATGTCGAATGAAAGAATCTACAAAGTGAAAAGACAACGATCTAAAGCAAAGCAACGTTTAAAGAAGGATTCTACGACAACACAAAGAATCTTCAAATAATGAAATAAAGAGCTACATATGTACGATAGCATCAATGTCAAAGATGTATGAGCATGGTGGAAAGGCAGATCCACTAGAGACTAAGAAAGTGACGAATGGCAGACTACGACATCACTTGATCACTATCACATCATCAAAAGACAAAGAACAAAGAACGATGAATCATTTTGCTAAGGAATTTTTTGAAGACGTCTAAAGCCGTGAAAGCCAAAGTTTAAAGACAAAGTAAAAGACGTCGAGCAACCATGTTAGTCTTCATGACCGACCCTTAGGGGGAGATTGTTAGGATCACGTTTTACGTAATCTCTCAAGTCTCGGTCATTTCAACAATATGTAATAGGTTGTTAGTTTATCTATCTTACTTATGTTTATGGATTAAGTTATGTAAATGTCCAATGGGCCTCTAAAGCCCACGTTTAGCAAGATAGGAAGGGAAGGGAGTGTTGCCCTAGACCTTGCCTATAAATACTAAGCTCATGTAAACATAACAATTGTTGGTTATTTCATTTCATTAGAGAAACTCTTGCACTTTCATCTTTCATATTGGTTTAATCAACCAATCTTTATTCTCATCTTATTTCTATCTAAATTTACACTTGTGTTTACAATATGGTGACCTAAAAGAGTTTTCACTGCTCTTTCATGTATGATTTTGTTCACACAACTGATAGAAGAAGTTTATGGAAAGATTTGCAGAAGCATAAAAGGTCTATTGGGGATTCTCCATGGGTTTTATTAGGTGATTTCAATGTTACTTTGGATCCGACTGAGAAATCCACTGGAAGTTCTAAACTTACTACTGCTATGTGTGACTTGGAATAAGAGACATGGTAAAGTGGGTGGGCTTTTGAAGAAATTAGATAGGGTCATGTGTAATATCCATTTTCTATCAGCCTTTCCATCCTATTTTGCCTTGTTTCTTCCGTTTATGACATCTGAACACACTCCTGCTGTGTTTGTTATTCCTGAATTGGAGAGAGCTAAACCCAAGCCTTTTAAATTCCATAATTACTTGGCTAGTAAGGATGGTTTTGTTCCGATTGTTAAGAAATGCTGGAGTCAAGATATTAAGGGTTTTGCCATGTTTTCCCTTGTCTCTAAACATCAATTGTTAAAAAAGCCGCTGAGAAAATTGAATTTTGATCAGGGTAACATTTTTGAGAATGTCAAAAGGTTGAGAAAGGAGTTGGGTAGTATTCAAACTGCTATGGAAGCTGATCCTCATTCCACTGTGCTAAGGGAAGCTGAAATTGTGTGTCTTAAAGCTTATAACTCTGCTCTTAAGGATAAAGAATGTTTCCTGAAGCAAAAATCAAAGGTTGATTGGCTTAATAAAGGGGATAAGAACTCTAAGTATTTCCACAATGTGATTAAGGGGAAGATTAATAGGAGCAGGATTTCTATTGTTGAAGATTTAAAGGGTGTATCTCAATTTGGTCTTGATGTGGGTGCCCAATTTGTTAATCATTTCTTCAATGTTCTTGGCAAGTCTACTAAAGTATAACATATTCATGATCCTGAGTCATTGTTTCTAAATAAGCTCTCTCGGTGACTGATGCTGAATTCATGAGTAGAGATGTTACGGATGATGAAGTGAAGGTGGCCTTATTTGATATTAATAGTAACAAGGCGCCTGGCCCGGATGGGTTCTCGTCTCATTTTTTCAAAGCCTCTTGGGGTATTATTGGTGCTGAGTTTTGTAAAGCAGTTAGGGAATTTTTCAAGAGTGGCAAGCTGCTTAAAGAGATTAATGCTACCATTATTTCTTTAGTCCCTAAACTTGCTACCCCTAGAAAGGTCTCTGACTATAGACCCATTTCTTGTTGCAATGTGGTCTATAAGTGCATTAGTAAAATAATTGTTAATAGGCTTAAAGGGTCTTTGGGTTCTTTAGTGGACATCAATCAAAGCGCTTTTATTCCTACCAGGCAAATAAGTGATAATATCTTGCTTTCTCAAGAAATAATGAGAGGTTACTAAAAAAACAAGGGTCTTCCTAAGTGTGCTTTTAAAGTTGACATTCAGAAGGCCTACGATACGGTGGAATGGGATTTCCTTAGGGACTATTTGGGTAGATTTGGGTTGCATAGTACCATGGACAGTTGGATCATGGAATGTGTTTCATCTACCTCATTTTCCATTAATATTAATGGAAACGTTCAAGGGTTTTTTAAGGGTAAGAGAGGTCTGAGGCAAGGGGACCCACTTTCACCATATTTATTCACCTTTGTTATGGAGGTTTTCAATCTTATGGTTAAAAGACAAATTGCTCAATGTACTGCTTTCAAGTATCACTAGCAATGCAAAGATTTGAACCTAGCTCACCTTTGTTTTGCGGATGATTTGATGTTTTTTTGTCATGGTGATAGCTCCTCTGTTGCTGTCTTGAAGATAGCTCTAGATGAATTTGGTATGGTTTCTTGTTTACTTCCTAGTCTTCCTAGAAGCACGGCTTATTTTAGTAATGTAAAAGAGCCTAGTAAAGCTAGGTGATGCGCGTGGATTGCAACACGCACTACGTTTTACCTCTCGAGGGATCTCGAGAAGCTTGCAATCCCCACCAGGCAGTGTACCTGACCGATGTAGTATAGTGAAGTGGCAAGTACCGGGGGATTGATCGTTCTCTCACAGGGAATAGTGTTCGTTAGGCTAAAAACTACTCTAATCTAGATCTAAGGGTGGAGGAAGATTCTTTTTGTATTTTTATATTTTATGAAAGCAGTAAAATCTCTGGTTTTGGAGGATAGGGCGGAATTAGTTGCTAGTCAACTAACCCAAGTTATCTACTTCTAAGCTACTTATATTTTTGTATTTTTTTGTTTTAGAGAAAATCAGTGGTGGAGAATAGTGTTTACTTAGATTTCATTACTCCCTAACTATCTTTTACCATGTGACTAGTATGTTGAGTTTGCTTGGATGACGGGTGTATTCCTAACAAGTCGTAGGGAGTGCGTTCAATTCCCTAACTCTATAAGTTCCTACCTCACTCTATGACGATACGTCAAGCATCCTATCATGAGCTCACCGATAGCAACCTATGCATGAAATACTACCTTAAAACCAATAACGCACATATGATTCACGTTTCTAAAGACGTTCAAGCATGTTACCATATAGGAGATTAGCCAGTTTTCCTTAGTCTAACGTAGATGAAACATTCACCCAAATACAATCACAACATACACATCACATGATAATCAATAGTTAGGTTTCATTAGATCTAAGCAAACACAAAGTAAATTAGCCTAGCATATTAAAAGAAAGACAAGCACAAATATATATCACACAACACATAGACATATTGTATGAATAAAGACTTATCTTCAATTGAACATGCAAGTTGGAAGGGTTTGGATACCCTCCAAGGTCTGTAAAACTCGTACTAGGGTTTTGGTCCCAAGTTCTCCACTCTAAAATTCCTCTTAAATAAAAGAAAAACGTTCTATATATATAGATTTTGCGGGCTGACGGCGTCAACCCAATAAGTGACGTCGTCAGCTCGGCGATTAGGGTTTTCAAACGGCCTTCCTTGACGTGGTCATAATTGCTGGTTCCAGATCTGACGGCCTTGGTTGACGGCGTCACCAATTTGCACTACGAACTCTTTGGCCCGTCACGAGTCTTTTTTCCACTTCTGGACTTCACTTGTTCCTGACGGCGTCACCTTGTAGAGTGTGACGGCGTCACCTTCTGTGATCTTTAAGGTCTTTTGAGTTTTTGTTGTTTTCCGCACTTTTTCACTCCGAAAACGCCCGAAAATGCTTCTTTTGTGATTTTCCCTTCAAAAATACCTAAAATGAGAAAAGAAACGACTTTGGGTGAAATCCAAACCAAAAACATACGAATTAGGACTCAAACCGACAACTAAAAACGTAACATTTTTCGTCTCATCAAATACCCTTACACTTGAGATTTGCTTGTCCTCAAGCAAATGCGCTTTTATTCCCAATTGAAAAACAAGTTAGAGGTCATTTAATGCGAACTTAAAAGTAATTACAAGATTTAGTCGTT
>LBNU01033664.1:35320-51464 GCA_014162995.1 Artemisia annua
AACTCTCTGGCCCGTCACGAGTCTTTTTTCCACTTCTGGACTTCACTTGTTCCTGACGGCGTCACCTTGTAGAGTGTGACGGCGTCACCTTCTGTGATCTTTAAGGTCTTTTGAGTTTTTGTTGTTTTCCGCACTTTTTCACTCCGAAAACGCCCGAAAATGCTTCTTTTGTGATTTTCCCTTCAAAAGTACCTAAAATGAGAAAAGAAACGACTTTGGGTGAAATCCAAACCAAAAACATACGAATTAGGACTCAAACCGACCCCTAAAAACGTAACATTTTTCGTCTCATCACTAGGATTCTTAAAGTTATGCCTTTTGTTGAAGGTAATCTTCCCGTTAGATATTTAGGAGTCCCGCTACTATCTAAAAGACTCTATGTTAAATATTGCCAGCCCTTGATTGATAAAACTAGAAAGAGAATTAGTGATTGAAAAAACAAAGCTTTATAATTTGCTGGGATATTACAACTAATTCTCTCTGTCATTGGGTCCATGCAAGTTTTTTGGGCCTCAATGTTTATCCTCCCTGTCACTATAGCTAATGATATTGAAAGATTAATGAGAGATTTCTTGTGGAGTTATGGGGACTTTAAAAGAGGCAAATCTAAGATTAAATGGAGTGATGTGTGTAGACCTAAATGTTGAGGGGGGGTTTAGGCATAAAATCTCTGGAAACATGGAACATAGCCTTGATGACTAAGCATGTTTGGAATCTTATTACCCAAAAAGACTCATTATGGGTCAAATGGGTTCATACTTATAAGTTAAAGGGTAGAAGTTTCTGGGATATTTCTGAAAAAGTGGGTGATTCTTGGTCGTGGAAAAAGATTTTAAGATTTAGATGGATTATTAGGGGCCATATTATTCATAGAATTGGTGATGGGCTTAATACATCCATTTGGTTTGATAACTTGCATGCTATTTGCCCTTTGAGTGATTTTATCTCTAAGCAAAAAATTCATAGGGCTGGTTTATCTTTGGATTCTAAAGTGGCTAGTGTTGTTCAAGATGGGGAATGGAAATGGCCTAGTTCTTTAATTGAGGAGTTTGATGGTCTTTCTGCTATATCCCCTCCTTCTCTAATCAATGGCAAAAAAGATAAACTTATGTAGAGAACTAAGAAGGGTAGACATGTTGATTTTTCTGTGGCTACTATTTGGAATGATATTAGAGACTCTAATGCTTTGGTTCCTTGGGCTAGTCTTGTTTGGTTTAGCCAATGTATACCAAGGCACTCTTTTATGGTTTGGCTTGCAATCCATGGAAGACCTAAAACGCATGACTCTATTAGGGCCTGGGAAAAAAGTGATAATTTGGTTTGTGCTTTCTGCAAGCTGGTGCTTGATAGCCATAACCATTTGTTTTTTGAATGTAATTTTCCTTGTAAAGTATGGGATAGGATGAAGAGTTTGGTCAGGCTTGATTTTGCTCCTAACTGTTGGTCTGATATCCAGCTTTATATGCTTAAGAAACCTATTAACAAGTCTATTTGGAGCATCTTCCAAAGACTTGTTATTGGTGCTTCTATATACTATGTGTGGCAGGAAAGGAACCTCAGGATTTTTCAAGATAAAGCTAGATCTTTGGAGGTTTTGTGTAATTTGATTAAAGATAGAGTGAGATTAAGAATTATGAGCCTGAGTGTGAATGCTTCTCCTTAAGTTTTTGAAGCTGCTAACATTTGGGAATTTCATGTGCATCAGAATAAAGGCAGGAAAAGGGTTCATTTTACTCCATGGAAGTAGTGGCTTTATCTTGGTTTGGTGTTAGCAAAAGGTGTATTTACTGGGTTTTCTGGCAGATTCATTGATTTGGTTTTAAATGGAGATATAAAGTGGTATTTGTGGGTGCCGATCTTATTCTTGTCTTGAACTATCTCTGGCTTAATGTTCATGTACTAGCTTGTGGTTTGAGAGTTATTATTGTGAGTGCTGGTTCTCTCCTGTATGCGGATGAATGTTTTTCCACCTGCGGTTCTTCTGTATTGGTACATGGATTATCTATTAAGGTTGGTACAAGTTGTGTTCTTTGTTGCAGCCTCAGGGTGATGAGTGTGCCTTCTTACAGATGTGGAGTTATCAGGTTTTCTCTTATACCATTAGCTCTAGGTTTTGTCTTTTATATGCCTTCCCTAAGTGGTGTAAGCCTAGCTTAGATGACTCTCGGAAATGCATGTATTTTGTGCCAATGGTAGTATTTTTTGAGACCATTTATCCAACTGATTGTCCAGCATGGTGTGAACCTAGTTCAGATGGTGTTTGGATAGTTATGTTTGGATTTTGGTCTCATAATCTTGATTATGGTTGGCTTATCTATGGTTTTGGGAATTACAACTCTGATTGCACTGAGTATTTTGGTGAGTGGGGTTTTGATTATTCTAGGTTCAGAAGTTATTTTGGTTGTTCCTGGTATTTATATAGAGATAAGGGATCTTTGGTTTTGGGGATTGACATGGTAGGAGTGTTTTATGAGGACTGGATTTTGCATATTGGTAATATTCTGATGGCTAAGGGTCGTTTGTTAAATACTTATGGGATGATCTTGGTTCTTGGATCTTCTACCATTACATTTCAGTTTGGGCTTGGAACCCAATTGATCTCAAAAGTGAATTTGGCTTTCCTTTTTTCACAAGATGGTACTAGTCTGCTGGATTTTAGTCCTGTTAGGATGAATTTTCAGTTTATGTACATCTTTGGGCTTATGATGTTGTTGGAGTGGGCAACTTTTAGATTGCATCAGAGATATATGAGTCATGTGGTGAATCATTATGTAAGTCTGAAGACATACAAGTTCTACTACCTCGAAGATTTGAAGGCCAATATTCTTGTATTGGTAGGAGTCCTAAATGATAGTTGTGCTCTTTTTTCCTTACCCGGGGTTTGTCCCGATGGGTTTTACTCGGGAAGGTTTTTAAGGAGGCAATATCATTTAGTGAAATGCTCCATGTCTTTTCCAAATGTGTTGAACCTCACTTTGAAGATGAAGATTACAGTCATTTACTTTGCCATTGATTTGGACCCGGCATCGAAGAGGAAGAATATTGTCATTTATTATGTCATTTCTTTACTTTATATTAGTCTTTTAATCTGTAATAAGACTAGTAGTAGTAATAGAGTATCTTTAATTTCGATGTTCCCGAAGCATGTTTTGGGAATGTCATGGCATCATAACTACTATGGGCTTGTCCATAGTTAGTTAACTTTGTATAGTTTTGGTTGTTTTATATATTTTTCGGGGTATCGTCCCTTTTACCCAACAAAAAAAATGTTGAATGTTATAATTGTGGCAAAAAAGGCCAATTTGCAAAAGAATGTTTCTAAAAAACAACCTCAGAACCCTCATACAAGTTTTCTGGTAATAGTTCTTCCTAACGACCTAGCAAATTTCAACCGAAAATGCTTCAGTCTCCTCAGTACTTTCAAAACAAAACTGAGAAAACCTCTCAAAAGGACTATGAAGCTAAGTATAGAAAAGCAAAAGCCAAGCTTGCATTTTTTGAGGCAGTCCCCTCAAACTCTCAGTCTCCTTAAGCCTCTAAACCTTCTCAGGCTAAAAACAAAGGGTTAGTTGCTGAAACCTTCGACTGGAATGAGGAAGCTGTATCCTCAGATGATGAAGAGGTTCGTGTCAGTGCACTGATTGCACTCTCAGAAGATAACAAGCTGGCTGTTGGCAAGAGTCATGCCAGAAATAGTGAATGGGTCAATATCACTATGAGAAAGGTAAATATTTTACTTTCTATAGATGATGATAGTGATTGGCAGTCTTATTTGAATTATATAAATGTTGACCTTAAGTTTGTTGAAGAGCAAAGGTTAAATCTATTTTCCAAGTATAATAAGCTTACTTTTGAGTTAAATAAGTGTATAGATGAACTTCTTGTGCTAAAACAAGCTAAACTTGAAAATGTTACAGTTCAAATTCAAAGCTCTGAATTAGTAAAACAAAACCATGCTCTTCAAGAAGAACTTAACAAAGAAAAAGCTGTCATTGAAAGTTGGACCAAGAAAAACCCTAGAGTCTTTGACACTGTTAGTCTTGCCCCTAGTTCTAATAAGAAAATACTAGGAGAAGATGAACTCACTGAAGCCTCCAGTGAGACTATCAGTAAAAGGACCTTCTTGCCAGCTGGCATCACTTATGAAAAAGAAATGCATCTTAAGTCAAAATACTGGATTTAAAGACACAGTCCTGATGGCAAAATGCCAAATTTTGACACTGGAAGAATCTTAGAGCCTGAAAGCCAGGCTATCAAAGAGATGCTTGGGGTCACTGACAAACCCAGTTGTATTGTGTCTGTCACTGAATCCTTATCTGAATCCCAAACACCACTTCCACCATTGAAAGTTCTTTAGGGAGCTGAACCCTGTTCTGACCTAGGACCTCTTATCTACTCTCAACACTCTCCCAAGGAGAGGGTGGGACTAGGCACAACGATCCTGAGGCCCAACCCTGAACAAAACAAAACAATTTCAGCTCCCACTGAAGTCTCAACACCATCCATCCCAACTGAGGTAAAAGTTGACAGCACTGACTCAAAATATGATCAGTTGGCTGAACTTGTCAGGAAGCTAAGTGAAAAGTTGGAATCAACTGAAAAATCCTCACCAAAAGGTAAGGAACCAACTTCTGCTTCCTCAGGTACCTCCCAACCAGAATCCACACACAAGCCCCTGAATAGATGTGAACTATGCAATTACACAAATCATACCACTGATAATTGCTATAGGATCCTGTTTTGCATGATATGCAAACAAGAAGATCACGGAACTTGTGATCACATATCTTATATCACCTCCTTGAATGCTCAAGCAAACTACAAAGCTCAGGCTCACAAGTATGCGTCAGCATCAAAGCAAACCTTGAAACAAAAGGCTAAGCCTTTCAAACCTTGCACTCAGTGTGGATTCAATGACCATCATCCTGTAGATTGTCTCATGTATCTCTGCTGTGATATTTGTGGAGACCCTTCCATGATGCATCAGGACATGACAATGTCATTCAGGCTAGAAGAAGACTGTCTACAAACACCTCTCAGTCAACTGAGTTCTCTTCAAGCATCAAATGCAAAATATGTGGAAGCACTATTCACTCCACCCCAGACCATGAGTCCATTAACAAATTCAAAGAGTCCACTCGACCCAAGTCCACCAGGAAATGGGTTAACATGAAAAACTAACCTAGTTTACTATTTGTGCAGAAACATGCCAGGGACCCTGTTTGGCATCTAGACAGTGGATGCTCAAGGAGTATGACTGGTGTGAAACAGTATCTGCACAAATATGTTGAAGAGCAAGGCCCTAAGGTAGTATTTGGTGATAACTCATCAGCTCCCGCTGAAGGTTATGGTTTAGCAAACTGCAATGGTATAGTTTTTACAACAATTGCTTATGTTAATGGTCTCAAGTACAATTTAATCAATGCCAGTCAACTATGTGATGCAAAATACTTAGTTCAGTTTGATTATAAGAGAGGAACAATCTTTAATGCCAACAAAGAAGTTGTGTTGATTGCCCCTAGGAGAGATGATGTATATGTCCTTAACATGTCAAATCTCACTCAAAATGGGACTTGCCTCTTTACAAAGGCAAGTGAAACAATCAACTGGCTTTGGCACAAAATATTGTCACATCTGTGAAAAACTAGAAGGGGGATTGAATAGTTTTATGTCTTTTTAATTTATTGTGAAAAGATTTGTGCGTTTTGTTAACTTCCAAAAATTTAGATTCGATATTATGTGAACTCAAGTCTTGCACAATATGAACAATTATATATATGTATACTATAGCAATTATAATGTAAGTAAAAAAAATAAGTAAGAGATGGAAATATCGAACCGCGAGACAAGAGATTTATAGTGGTTCGGCTACAAGGACACCTTCCTTGCCCTACTCCACTCCCCGAGCACCTAACTCGAGAGTTTTCTTCACTATGTCAACAAGCTCCCTTATGGCGGAGAAAACCTTACACACCAATATTCACACCACAACTTTGTCACACCTTATTCACACCTTCTACATAACTTCTTCACACCTAGTCACTACTTAATCACAACACTACTTCTTCACACCTATCTATTTTCACAACTATCTACTTCAACACTATTTTCTTCACAACTATCTACTTCCCAACTATCTACTTCACAACTATCTACTTCACAACTTCTCTATCTACTTCACAACTTCTCTATCTACACACCTTACTAATCTATCTTCTACCAAATATTCACAACTAGTTACACAAAGAAATAGATATAATGGATGATGCTCTAACAATTTGGAAGTGGAGGTCACAACAAGTTGTAATACTTCTTCTCTTGGTAGATTGAAGTATTCTTCTCTTGCACTTGAAAGTTTGAGGCTTGGATCACTTTGAAACAAAGATTTATGTATATATGATCAAAGGATTTTAGAGAATAGAAATGAGATCTAGAACAGAAAGTTTTGGGGTGCAAAAGGTGAGAAAAATATGTGGAATGAACCAGTATTTATAAGGACAAAAATACTGTTCTGGAGCGTGGCCGGTCCCCTTAATTGAGGGGCCGGTCCCTTTAATTTTAAGGGGGCCGCCTAGTGAATTAAGAGGGCCACTCCCTCCAGAACGTTGGAGATTTTTGTCCTTTTGTGGGGAAGGTTTTTTGGATTATTTTTGCCATTTTTGGTTGAAAATTTGAATTCATATATTTATAATGAATTAAACATATTCTTTTAATTCCAAAAATATTTTGTAAAAGAAATAAAATGCTTTGTGACATTTTATAAAAAGTTTAGTGATTAAGAAAAATGTCCTTTGATCATAGAATGCAATAAACACTTTGTTTATTCATACCTTAAGTTATTAAGTTGTTGAAATGAATATTTACAACTAAATACTTGTTTACGTCATAATCTCTAGTATAATGAGTTTATATTTTGTGATTATCAAAACATAGAGATATTGAAAAGTATTAATAATGTTTTTAGATATTACTTATATCAACAACATCTTAATTTCAAACATATCAACAACCTTGCCAAGCAGAACAAAGTTCTTGGCTTGCCCTCCCTGGTGTTTTTAAAAGACAAACCTTGTTCAGCATGTGAAAAAGGAAAACACCACAGGGCCTCCTTTAAAACCAAACAAAATTTCACCATCAAAAGCTGCCTACACCTTCTTCATATAGATCTCTTTGGACATGTTAGTCCAATGTCAATTCACCATGAGAAATATACCCTGGTCATAGTGGATGAATACTCAAGATACACTTGGGTTTACTTCCTGACCGAAAAGAGTCAGGCAGCTGAGACTAGGGGTGAGCTCGGTTCCGGAAATGCACGAAACCGAACCGGAACCAAGAGAACCGAGAACCAAAAAATGGATGGCCGAGGAATCGAGAACCGGACAGAGTAGCACATCTTGGTTCCGGTTTGGTTCTCGGTTCCGGTTTGGTTCCATGTGGATCTAACTGATTAGAACCGAAATCTTTTAAGGAAAATACATTATATAAACTACAAATCAAACTAATCAAATAAAGAATACATCCCAAGTAGCGTGGACATGGGTTTGACTTATTGTCAATATTGACAATGGCCAAATAAAGATTATCAAACTAATCAAAGGTTGTTTTTTTTTCAAGTTTTGAGGCTTCTATTGGTATATCGAACCAAAGAAATACACAAACACTAATCATAAAGTTACAAAGTAAGAAACCATAGATCTAAAGATTCATTCTTTCCATAGTTATGTTTATGCTAGTGTTATATTAAACAGATAAGTTTCTTGCTCCTACTGTTACCACTTGCGCGCAGTTGATCAAAAGTTCAAAACATTAAGGCAATTACAAAAACACATAACTGTTGTTGCTACTTGCTAATGTTAAGCTTAAATAAAAGAATTTGTTGCAACTACTAGTGTTCATATACATCTAGATCTTCAAACCAATAAACATCTTATATATTTGAAAGCGGTTCCGCGGTTCCGGTTCCGAACCGAACCGAGAACCAAAAATTCCTATATTAAAGAACCGAGAACCGGACCACGGTTTTAAATTTTGGTTCGGGTTGGGTCGGTTTCGGTTTATCCATAATCACAAGGATCAATTAGGCAAATTTGATGCCAAGGCTGACGATGGATATTTCTTGGGATACTCACTTGTCTCTAAAGCCTTCAGGGTGTTTAACACAAGGAGACAACAAACTGAGGAAACCTATCACATCACCTTTGATGAGAGCACTAAAGCCATCAAGTTCTTAAACACCACAGTGGAAGAAATTGGGATCGATGATTCTTCTAGATATCCTCCAGATGAATATCTCCCTGAGAACAATCCTTCCACACAATGTCAGGCAGATGTTGACTTCTCATACTACATCATCCCTCACAATCTTCCTCAACTAACCATCAGTGAGTTCATTGAAACTCAGCAGGTCCATAATGAGATAACTCATACTGAACCAACTGTTCAGGCACCTGTTGAAAACTGCATTCAAATTGAACTCACTGAAAGCCCTAATCTTGAGGAACCTCAAGCTTCAACCCTTGAACCTACTCCTCCACCTAATTAGGCATCAACAAGCTCAAAATCTTATCCCAGACCTCAGGAAAGATGGTCAAGACATCAACATATTGAGCTTGTGAACATCATTGGTGAACCTATTGAGGGAATGCTAACAAGAATCATGGCTGCTAAACTTACAGTTGCCTCAGCCAATGAATGCTTGTTTGTTGACTTCTTGTCCACCATTAAACTCAAAAATGTCAAAGAGGCAATGAAACATCCAAGTTGGGTTCAGGCCATGCGTGATGAACTTGAAAAATTTGACAGAAATGAAGTCATGACTTTAGTTGAATGCCCTCAGGGTGTTTGTGTCATTAGCATGTAATGGATGTTCAAAAACAATACTTATGAAAAGGGCATTGTCATCAAGAACAAGGCCAGGCTTGTTGCTAAATGATACAATCACCAGGAAGACATTGATTATGAAGAAACATTTGCCCCTGTTGCTAGAATGGAAGCCATCAGGATATTTCTTGCCTATGCAACATACATGAATTTCAAAGTCTACCAAACAGATGTCAAGAGTGCATTCCTAAATGGTAAACTCAAAGAGGAAGTTTATGTACAACAACCTCCTGGATTTGAGAGCCATGAGTTTCCTAACCATGTCTGCAAGCTTGACAAGGCACTTTATGGACTAAAACAAGCTCCTAGGGCATGGTATGAAACTCTCTCAGCCTTCCTAATCCAAAACAAATTTGTTAGAGGAAGGATAGACAACACCTTTGTAGAAACTAGAAGGGCGTTGAACAGTTTTACCGTTTCTTTTTACTTGCCAAAACATTTCTCCGTTTTTAGGTCCGGTTAATATTCTTTTGCAAACTTGTCGAATTTTACTTGTTATGTGATATCTATTAAACTACAAATGAATACAAACAAGTAAATAATGTAAAGAGTAAGGAAAGAGCACAACCAAAGAAACGCAGCGATTTATAGTGGTTCGGCACGAAGGTCACTCTTCGTCCTACTCCACTCCTCGAGTACCACACTCGAGAGTTATCAATCACTATATCAACACATTCCTTCAGGTGGAGCAAACCGTACACAAGCTTATACGAGGTTTAATGACACTAATCAGAATGTCGAGTTCTAATTGTAGCTAGAACCAATCTACTCCAAGGCTCACGTGGCCACACGAACAAGCACTCTTGTCCTACTTGGATCTTCACCCAATCCAAGCCTTCACACACATGACACACTTTGATCTTCACCCAATCCAAGCCTTCACACAAGACACACTTGGATCATCACCCAATCCAAGCCTTCACATAAAGACACACTTGGATCCTTTCCCGATCCAAGCCTTCACACACCAAATTCACTAACTCCTAACCTACACACTAGGACACCACTCTCCTCACAACAAATACAAGAACTAATCTAGTTACAAGACTTCTTGGATCTTCATCTTCTTCCAAGTTGACACACTGATATGTGTTTATTTACACATCTTTTCTTTGCCAAATTAAGACCAAAACAGACACAAACTAACCATAATGCCAAAGATATTGTGTTTTTGTTTTTGTGATCGTGCAGGTACGGATATTTCAGAAACGGGCATGAAACATGCCAAAAAGGACAAAAATGAGCACGAGATTGGAAAACGTGTCAAAAGCCGGAGCCGGGGAAGCAAATTACCATTTTTGAGCTCAGATTGTCAAAATGAACCTTGGGGAATCACAGAATGCCAAAAATAGTCCTTGGAGCAAAAGTTCGCAGAATTGGCAGAAATGGTCCTTCAAGTTTGAAAATTGGCAGAATTGGCCCCTGAGCATTTGTTTTGGAAGAAAAGTCAACCAAGGTCCTTTGGAAAGCAAAATTTGTCATAATTTGTCCTTGGTTGTGTGATGGATCTAAACACACTCCTTGTGTTGGTGATACTTTGAGTACTACTAACAAGCACGCGGAATTTACTTATTAGCACTTAGAAGATTTGCTTTGTATGTTTTTTTGTGAGTAAGAACACTTGTATATAAGTAACACAATGTTTAACCAAACTTGTAGCTTCAATATATTGAATACGAGTGATCTGAATATCACTAGGGTTTACACCTTGAAGCTCTTAGAAACACGTACCAATAACAATGACCTAGGATCTCCTTTTATAGAACAAGGAGTCCTTTACAAGATAAGTATTAAGCTATCTAAATAGAATATACACAATATCTTTTCTATAATTATCTATACGAATACATAACTATCTAATAGCAGTGGTAATATATGTAATAGCAGTTGTAATGTGTTTCCACTGCTAGTGCATTCTTCAGCAGTGTCTTCCACAATACTATCAGTGGTAACTTTATTCCCAACAATCCTCCCCTAAACTTATGATTTCTCTGCAAATCAATAAGTTTCTTCAATCTGCATTATCTCTTAGGATTTGGGGAATTCTTCCAAACACTTCACTTTCTTCTTAAGTTCTGAACTGCTCTTGAACATTGTTCTTGAATCCTATGTATCAATGCCCTTACCTTCTCTGTATCTTCATGAACTCTTATACTTGTAGACTACATCAGTGTGAGAGTTCCAGCTCTGAGTGGGTACTCTTTCTCAGCAAACATAAATGCATCCACTCCAGCCTTTGTAGAAACTTTATGAACTTTAGATGAATCATAATAAGTCCATGTAGTACCTGGACATGAAGATTCAAACTTCCAGAAACTATCATTAACATCTGGTTCATAAAGCCTTCTTAAATCTACCCATAACTGCATCTCCTTAATATCTTTAAGCTTGTCAGTATCAAATCTTTCTTGAACCAATCTCCACAATGTATCAAGATCATCTTAGTCACATGCTTTGATGAGTTCTTCAAATTGAGTAAATGAGTTTCACCACCTAGCCTTGTAATCTTCCAACATGGAGCAAAGTTGCTAGCAGTGTAAACCTCCCAGTCTACTATTGCATGTCTGACTTGCAGTGGGTCAGGATAGAAGTCTTCTTTTTCAATCAAAATCATTCCAGTCAGCTGTTCTTCTGTAAATTTCTCAGATTGAACTTCTTGAGGTTTAGCAAATCTTGTTTTCTTTACATTCTGAGGTTCACTATCTTTGACTTTCCTTTTCAGATGAGGAAATCTTCTTTCTTCTTTTTCATAATTCATAGGAACAAAATCAAGATCTTGCCTTTTAACTCTTTAGTAGATACCTTCAATCTGATCACGGGTCATTCCTCTGAATTGACTCATTTTCCAGCCAACAACACTGCAACAATAAGTCTTCATTGTGGAAATCACTTGTGCCTTGGTTGGTTGCCTTGGTTTCTTTTGACCCTTTCTGACTGAATTAATTGCATCCTGAAGTGCTTGTCTATTCTTCATCTCAATGAAATCTTTTAACTGAGCTGATCTTTGTTCTTCAGTTAAAGACTTATCTGCCACTAGGTCAATTGCTTTCTTCTTGATTACTGGATCATTTGAGTTAGAACCTAAGTTTTCTTTATTTTAGTCAAGTCTCGGTTGTTTCAACATTTGTAATAGGTTGCTAGTTTATTTAAGTTATTTAAGAGAGTCATGTAACATGATAAGAGTCCAAACGTGTCCAATGGGCTCCAAGCCCATTCGTTTAGTAAAGGAAGGAGAGATGGAGTGTTGATATTTTCAAAATCTTTAAACCCTAACTTTCGAGATCTTTTGTGACTACTCCTAAAGTTTTCTCGTTGGTTACTCAGTGCTTTTCTCTCTTGTATAAGAAAGAAAACACTTCGACTTGTTGGATATTTTCGATATTGTATAATCTCGAAAATTTGTGGAATTTTTTCGAAAATTTTGAACTTTCGAGATCTTTTCTTGCTTATCGAAATCTTTTGATTTTCGAGATCCTTGGAAAACTTTCGAAATCCTTTCATAATTTTCGAGAACTTTACTAATTCCTGCTACAGTAAAATTTCTCGAAACTTTGGCAAAATTTTCTCGATAAACTTGGTTTTTTCGAAATCTTTTGTAAATTTTCGAAATCTTTGAAAATTTTTCGAAATCTTTTGCACTTTGACTGTTTTTCGAGATATTCAACATTTTAAGCTTTGGAAACATACTTGGGATAGTTTTCGAGATTTGGCATAACATTTATACCTTCTACAAGATCCATTTTCACACAAGTATTTCATCATGTCTCAACCACCGTACTACAACTTTCATCATCAGCAACCCTATCATCAAACACAATTGTTTCGTCAACAACAACAACAATTTCAACAACAACAACCTCAACAATCATATCCATATAATCAAATGGTCCCTCAACAACATGTCATGATGCATCAACATCAACAACTGCCTCAACCTCCACCATTTCCAATGCAACAAATCACTCAACCGTCGAAACAAACTCATTGGTTTGACCAAATGTGTGAAGTAATCACTACTCAACAATCAAGACATGAAGCAGGTTCACTTGACACACCACCCATGCTCACACCCGGTAATTATGTTCAGTGGTCAAGTCGATTCCTAAGATTTCTTGAACTCAAGAAACCACATGGCAAATACATGAGACAAGTTATCAATGAAGGCCCATTTGTAACACCGACTACCCATGTCCCTGGTGATCCTAATGCTAATCCACCCGTACCGGAATCATACAGACCCTATACTGATGCTCAACTTACTGCTGAACAACTACTTCACAAAGAAGCTGATGAATATGCCATGATCTACATTCTTCAAGGCATACCTAATCCAATCTTTCGCAGTGTTGATGCTCAGAAAACTGCTAAGGCAATGTGGGAACATGTTCATCTCCTAATGGAAGGAACTCAGTTGAATCAGGAGGACATGGAGTCAAAACTTTACATGGAATACACACATTTCATGATTGAGCCAATGGAATCACTTGAGTCATACTATCACCGCTTCACTAACATCATTAATGACCTCGATAGACACAACATCATCTTACCAAAGATTGCTGTCAACACGAAGTTCTTAGGATGTCTTGGTCCTGATTGGCAGAAGTATGTGACATTTGTTCGACAAGCCCGAAACCTTCATGAAACACCATATGGTTTGTTGTATGACTATCTGAAACATCATCAACGTGAAGTTGACAATGATCGCGCTCTCAGAGGAAACTATTCACAGCCCCCACCTACAAACTCTTTGGCGCTTGTTGCTCAATCACATGTTCCAGCTCCACCATTACAACACAATGTTTATCATCCAGAACAGGCATATCACAACAATCCATCTCCATATTCATCTTATGATTCTTCATCGCACCCTCCTGCAAATCAATTTGCATCATATGACAACAATGACACCTTGTCTACACCACTCACTGCTAATGATGACGATGATGATGAGGACTTTAACAGCCTCAACCAAGGAATTGCACTCATAGCCAGGGCTTTCAGCAAATTCTCAAACAAGTCCAACAATCGACTTCGTTCATCTTCAAATACAAGGAATCAAGCTGTCATTCATGATGGTCGCGTTGAGATTCAGAATCGCAACAGTAACAGATTTGGATCGGGTGGTAATATGGGTAACTCTAATTCTGGACAACGATTTAACAACAATGGAGGATTCCGGAACAATGGTGGTGTCCCTCAGAGAAAGGCAGATATTGTTGACACAGGGAATACTGAATCAGGGAATACAGTCATCAGATGCTATAACTGCAATGGAATAGGTCACTTGGCAACTGCATGTCCATCACCGAGAACTCAAGGAAGCAAGTATCACAAACAGGCATTACTCCTTGCTCTCAAAGATGAAGCCCGCAGCAACACGAATGCAAATGACAACAGCTTCATGGCTAATGCACATTCTAATGATGACATGGAAGATTTAATAATTTCTGTGATTATAAATTCTCTTTATGAATCTGGTACTTCGATGCTTGTTGATGATCACTGTGATGATGTTGAGTTGTTGTCTAAACAAATTGAGACATTCAAAGATGAAAACGTTAATCTCCGAAAACACAACGATGATGTGCAAAACAAACTTTCAAATGAGATTTCTCAACTCAACAAAAAGCTTGAATGGTGTCAAAACCAAAGTCTTGATTTCGAACTGGAATTACAAAGTCTCAAAACTTCTACAACTTTTCAAAACGAAAACGAGGAACTTAAAAGTAAAATCTCGAGATATGAAAAGGAAATTGCAGAATTGCAAGAAGTTACAGATATTTGGCAAAAGAGTCGTGATGAATATTTTTATTCTAACCGAAAACTCGACAGTGAAATTCAAGATAAAATGCACAATATCATTGAGTTGAAAGAGAAAATACGTAAGTTTGAAAAAGGAGAATCTGTCAACACTAATGTAATTGCTCCAGGAATGTACTCTTTAGACATAACAAACGTAGCACAACACACTAAGAAGTCTAATTTGGATCCTTCCACTTCTACAGGAATAGTTGCCACTCATAACGTTAGCAGATCCAAGCATATACGAATGAAAAGNCAAAAGAGTCGTGATGAATATTTTTATTCTAACCGAAAACTCGACAGTGAAATTCAAGATAAAATGCACAATATCATTGAGTTGAAAGAGAAAATACGTAAGTTTGAAAAAGGAGAATCTGTCAACACTAATGTAATTGCTCCAGGAATGTACTCTTTAGACATAACAAACGTAGCACAACACACTAAGAAGTCTAATTTGGATCCTTCCACTTCTACAGGAATAGTTGCCACTCATAACGTTAGCAGATCCAAGCATATACGAATGAAAAGGAAGAATAGGATTTTGCAACGTAGAAGAGAGACACTAGAAGCCTTTGAAGTAGAAGAACACCCTAGGACTTTGAATAAGACTCATCCTGCATTAGATTTAGATAATGATTCGGCAAATTGTAATCCTAATCTATGTGTAACGAATGATGAACCGTTGAATGTTTTAAAAGCTGATGCTTCATGTGTGTTTTGTCATACAAGTATGTTATCTGGTGATCATTCTAAATGTGTTGCAAATTCTCTTTTATCTCTTCTCAAGAAACATACATTAGGCAGAAAATCTAGGCCCACTAATGCTTCTAAATCTGTGCTAGGACGTATGCCTTCTGTAGTTTCTAAGAATGATATAGTCAACCCAGTAGTTGCGAACAATACCTCTAGGATCATGCCAACTGTCACTGAATTTGATTTAAAGAAGGCTAAATCTAGTTGGAATTGGCAACGTTGGTTACAAAGGACACATAGCTTTAAATGGATTCCTAAAATTGTTAAAATGTGTGCTTCTAACCCAACGGAACCCACAACTTCTTCGGGTTCCACCCTTACCCTTGTACCATCGTCGTCTCTTACATGTGATGCAGGTGGTGCAAATTGTTCTCTGGATTGTTGATAGCGGATGCTCCCGACACATGACAGGCAATCTCAAACTGCTTAAAAACTTTGTCTCAAAGTTCATTGGTACTATCAGATTCGGGAATGATCATTTCGCTGCAATTATGGGCTATGGGGACTATGTCAGTGGGAATATCAAAATTAGTCGTGTTTACTATGTTGAAGGCCATGGTCACAATCTATTTTCAGTTGGTCAATTTTGTGATGGTGATCTGGAAGTTGCATTCAGGGAGAAAACATGCTTTGTTCGTGATCTACAAGGAAATGATCTCATGTCCGGCAAACGTGGAAACAATCTTTATACAATCTCAATGTC